>ML791535.1:374020-423797 GCA_009831015.1 Picea engelmannii
CGAGTTTTTTTTATTTTTTTTTGTAAGTAAGATATTTTGTATATAAAGGGCCTTCAAAAAACCAAACCATAGGTACAAAAACATGAAAACAACCGTGTTGTAGTTACTGAACTGCCCCAATAGAGGAGAAACCAGTTCAGCCAGCCGGGTAAGTCTAGTAGTTTACAGTCTGACAATCTTAGAAAACAGAACTAAGCTGACTAAGCTACAACTAAGAAAAGAAACTAGTAAGGAGAACAGAACCCCTGTGGGGTCAAACACTTGGCAAGTAACCTGGCCAGGTGGCTTGATAGGCCGCGTACCAAGGTTCCTCTACGATGGGTGTCCCTTTGCCTTCCAAATGCATGTTAGCGTCCGTGTTTCTCTCATCCATGTTGGTAGCTGGCAGGGTGTCTCCAGGAAGACTGTGTGCATGAAGGCCTGTAGCTGTCGCAACCTCTGTGTCCTCATGCATGACCTGCTCAACAATGACCCCTGTTGAACGTTGTGTCTGATCATTCCTATCGTCGCCCTATGCATGGGTTGCCTCTGCTGAAGCTGCACCTTCTGGAGTGGAGAGGAAGGAATCCTGGAAGGTGGATAGGATCTGAAGGAGGGTCGAGGTCTTCCCATCCATAAGCTGCAGTCAGAATTGGAGGTCCTCCATTCGCTGACGGAGCTCGAAGACCAGTCCATAGAGAATGGCTAGACTATATTTCAGTTGCGAATCAGGGATGAAGTCGGTAGATGAGTACACACTGTGTCGGGCACTTCAAAGAAGAGGTCGCACCCCCAAGGGTAGCTAGGAGGAGAAAAATGCCAACACAAAAAAAGGTTCGTTGGTTCTGGAATTCAGTGGGACGACAGGAAATCACAAAAGAGAGCCCGACGAGCTATCAATAATGACTAGGAATTCAAATCGGGAGGCAGGCGGGGTGGAGGAGGCGAAAGGTTCCATCTCAGGCTGCAGAGGCGGTGAGGATAACGTGGAGGGTGAACCAGGCGGAGAAGTATAGGTATTGGGCCGAGGAGGATGCCATGGAGAACCTCTTTGTGGCCTTCCTCTTTGACACGGCATAATGTGCTTCGGTTGAAGGAAAAAATGAGCTGAGTGCCCCAGGCAGATGTGAAGATCCTGGAGAGGGTCGAGGGTTGAGAACACCATGAAAGAACAGGATACAGTAGGGCTGGGCAGCAAAGGGATGAGAGGGTCGAGTCGTGAGTGAGGATGAAAAACACTTGCAGATGGAGGAGCCATAGTAAAGTTGGTAATGAGAGTCGGGCACACGAGAGTTAATGGTGTTGTAGTGATGTGAAATCTCACTAATGCAAGGTTGAGGCCACGATAATTGGCACGAGCCCAACACATGGCTCCCTACCTTACTGGCCTAACATCTCTCCCGCTTCTCACCATATGTCTCGCACTAACACCCCATCCGGGGGTTTTTCCACTTCCACAGCCTTGCGGATGCATTGCTGGAGAATAGGGTGATTAGGGTTGAGGGATGTTTTGCAAAGGAGATCCGGTCCATCCCAGTTGGTCCCCATATTAGCCAGTTCATCCGCAACTTGATTCGCCTTTCGCCTAATATGAACAGGTATAAAGGCCTGATTGGGTTGCAAAAGATCCATGATAGTATTTAGCCCATGTGAGAGTCTCCAACTGGGTGATATTATTTCCCGGTCCACTCCATTTAAAATTCTGTTGAAGAGATTGACGATGATTTGAAAATCTCCTTCAACAATCAGCTTAGTGAAGCTATGCTTGATGGCTAATTGCAGTCCTCTAATGAGCCCCCAAATTTCCACTGCATTGTTCGTGGTGTGACCAAGGGAGCCTACGTTAATGAGAATGGTGTGTCCACGGTGGTTGCGGAATACCACTCTGTAACCCGCTACTCCTGGGTTGCCTTTAGAGGCTCCATCAAAGTTGAGCTTGATGAAGTCGTCTGGGGGGGTGGACCAAGAGGAGGGACTACTATGAGGGGGAGGAGGAGAAGTGGGGGAAAGTGGGTGAAGAATTGGGGAGGGATTCTAGTACTAAAGGATCAGAAGTTCTGAGGGGTTGTTGATCAGATCTTTTTCAGACCAAAGCTGAAGGTTGAGAGTTTCCAGAATATTGAGGCAACATTGGTTCCAACAATGGTGCCACAGGAGGGAATCATTCCTGAAAAGCCTTCTATTTCTTTCCTTCCATACCTACCAAAGAATGAAGCCTGGAAGAAGTTTCCATATACGATTTAGGAAGGAATATTGAAACACTTGGTCCCTCCAATCCGTAACTGTATCAATGATGTTGTCTCTTTTACGATCCGAGGTACACATAATAAGTGCACTTTGATCCCATATTTGAGCAGTATAGGGGCAGGAGTTGAGGAGATGATTCATGGTTTCAGCTGCTTCTCCACAGAGCATACATATAGATGGCCCAACAAAAAATATTTTTGATAGGTTGTCCCAGGTGAGAATGCTCGAATGGGCGACAAGCCAGAGGAAGAGGGTGATTTTAGGCCAATGTTTAAGGTCCCAGATTTTTCTCCACACCTTCTTTGTGGGTAGAGGGTCTGATTGAGTTTTGATGTGATAGGCCCCTCGTATGCTGAAGGTGCCCCGTGGAGAATATACCCATTGGAGGATATCCTCTCCTATGAGTTTGGGGATTTTCCTTTTGGACATTTCATCCTACCAGGGTCTTAGTTCCACATGTGCTTCTAGGTTCAAGCATTCCCTATTTAGGTGCCAGCATCATCAGGTGTCTTCTAGGGGATTGTCTTTCCAATAGTCAGTGACTTTTGTCAGGATCGCATGTGTATCTTTGGTGTTGATATGCTCAGCCCAATCCTCGTGGTCTAAAATTAGCTATTGCTACCAGGAATCTTTCCAGAAGAGGGTTGTTTTTCCATTTCGAATTTCCCAGAAAGCATGTCGGGTTACCAGATGTCTATTCTGCTTATCCGTTGCCCAGATTAAGGATCTTGGGTTGTCCCCATTCCATCGTATTAATTTATTTTCCTCCACATCTAGTGCATATTTCCTTCTCCAGAGCCTTGCCCAGAGATCCTTGGGATTTTTTAGCCAATGGCACCAAATCTTGGCGCTAAGGACTTTATTCATGATGGAGGGGTCCCGTAATCCAAGTACTCCTTTTGATTTGGGTTGGTAGAGTTTGTCCCAGCTGATCAATGCTATTTTCTTCCCTATGTTGAGGCCTTACCAGAGGAAGTTCCTCTGTAAGATTTTAATGGTTGTGAGGACAAACTTTGGGGCAACTAGCACCGAAAAGGTGTAGATGGGAAGGGATTGAAGAACTGCTTGAAGGAGAATGAGACAACTGGGAAGGTTTAGAACTTTGAAGGTCTAGGAAGAAAGACTTTTGGTAAAAGAGGAAAGGAGTTCTTCCCAAGAGGAGTTCCTGAGGGCATTATCAATCAGGGGGATGCCAAGGTATTTGGATGGAAGGGAGCTTCAGTTGAAACCCAAGATATCAGAGACACGGCGTTGAATCGAAGGGGGTGTATTGAAGAAGAAAATTTGGGACTTATCTTTATTACTATCCATTCCTAAGGCTTCAGAGAAGGTTTGGAGGATCGAGAGGAGGGATTTGGATTTGCATGCTATAGGGGTACCCATCAAAAGCATGTCGTCCACAAATTGGCTATGCGAGATAGGGGGTGAGATACCATGCGAGGGTAGACCTATCAACAAGTTATTTGCAACGAATGCGTGAATAGAGCGGCTAAGACTCTCGGCCATAATGATGAAGAGGAAAGGGGAGAGAGGGTTTCCTTCTCTAATTCCTCTAGAAGGGGAGAAGGGGCGAGAAGGAAATCCATTGATGAGGATGGAAAAAAAAGTCGAGGAGGTTAGATTCAGAATCAAAGTCACCCAGAGCCTATCGAAACCAAAGGCAAGGAGCATTTCCCGCATATAGTCCCAACTTATCTTATTGAAGGCTTTAGAAAGGTCTAGTTTAAGGAGAATACCTGGAATTCTGGTCTTCTGCAAAGAGTGGATCACTTCATGAGCGAGGATGACGCTGTCCAGGATTTGTCTACCTTCCACATAGCCCGATTGCTCCGGAGAGATAATCTTTGGTAGGATGGGCTTGAGTCTTCGTGAGATCACTTTCATTAGAAGTTTGTAGATGACATTGTAGAGGGATATGGGTCTGAACTACTTAGGATGGTAAGCCTGCCCCTCTTTGGGGATGAGGGTAAGGAAATTTGCATTAAGATCCTGAAGGACTTGTCCTGTGGATCGGGAATCTTCAATGATTTCCCACACCTCTACCCTGATCATCGGCCAACAATGGTGGAAAAAATCATTGGTGAAGCCATCGAGGCCAGGAGCCTTGCACTTGGGGGTGTCCTGAAGCACTTGATCCACCTCCTCAATTGTAATAGGCTGGAGAAGAGCTAAGTTTTTCTCTGGAGTGACAAGGGAGGGAACATGCTGCGTGACCTTAGGTATGGCCTCAGATCTATCCGGGAGTGGTTCCGTAAGGAGATATTTGTAATAGTCTATTAATTTCATCTCCAGGTATTTATGGGAATAAATAGGCTCACCATTGGTGGAGTTTAATTGTGTAATTCTATTAGTATGATGGTGATGAATGGCGGTTCTGTGAAAAAATTTGGTGTTTCGGTCCCCCTCCTTGAGCCACTGGATGCGAGATTTTTGTTTCCATAGAATCTCTTCTTGTCCTTTTCTAGCCTCCAGTTGTTGATTTACTTTTGCTTCCTGGGTTTTAAGATCGTCCATTAGCCCTTGTATCCGGATCTGATTTTGAATAGCACCCATTTTCTCTGATAGATGCTTTTGGGAAT
This sequence comes from Picea engelmannii, assembly GCA_009831015.1. NCBI lineage: Eukaryota > Viridiplantae > Streptophyta > Pinopsida > Pinales > Pinaceae > Picea > Picea engelmannii. Next base: position 378,826 of record ML791535.1, read on the forward strand.
CGAAGATATTGCCAAAGGTTTTCTTATTCCAGATTTTGAGTATTTTCTTGAGGTTCTTTAGCTTTTGCTGAAATCTGTACATCTTGGACCTCTGCCTCCCTCCACCAATCCTGGATCTTTGCTTGGAAATCTGGGTGGTTGAGCCAAAACTATTCAAACCTGAAGGGTTTTTTCCCTGGGGTGGCTGGCACATCCAACCATAGCTGAATGGGCTAGTGATCCGAACCAGGGATATTCAGAATGCTTGCTTCCAGAGTTATTCCTTCCAGCATAAGAGAGTCAGAGATGAGGAATCGATCTAGTTTTCAAGTGATTTGATGTGATCTGGTTCTTCTATTTGTCCAGGTATGGATGCCATTGATGGATTCCAGGTCGATGAGGTTGAGGTTGTTAATGAGGCTACTGAAGTCGATGGAGTCCTGATCTAGGCATCTTGATCCACCTTTTTTTTCCTCTAGACTGCGTATGAGATTGTAATCTCCGCCGACAATCCATTTGTTGTGCCTGGTTAAGGTGGATAGGTACTCCAGGTTCCTGAGAAAGGCTTGCTTATCCCTTGGGTTGTCCGGCCCGTAGACATTGGTCAGGTGTCTAGGCTTATTAGAGCCAATCAGCCTATAGTCTGCAGTGATGGACCACTTGGTAGTGATAAAGTTTTCCATAAGAATTAAGTTGGTGTTCCAAAGGATAGCTAGTCCTCCAGTTGTGCCTGTGGCTACGGCATAAATTGCTTCCCCTTGCTTCCAATAGTAGGGGAGTAGCCTGTTAATATATTCAGTTGTGCACTTTGTTTCCTATAATAATAATATGTCTAGTTTTTCCGCAAGGATCAAATCTCATAGCATTTTTTGCTTGCTATGTCCATTGAGGCCTCTTATATTCCAGGAGATAATCTTCATGATGACGGGGGGGTGGGGAGAGGAGGAAAGATGTCTAAGATAAGGTGGATTTTCCTGGAGTTCACCATGAAGTGGCCTATTTCTTGTATAAGCTTGTTGGTAGACTTCCTTCCTCTTTTCTTTTCATCTTTCTGAGTTTTTCTCTGACTCTTTGACTGATTGCCCTGTATTCCCAGGCCCTTGCTGGATCGAGTTGTGGATCTAGCTGAGGAGTTAAGGAATACCTTGTGCACCTTCTGTAATTGATCCCTAGGTATGGTGTACAGTTTTTTATGTCTATAGGCGTGTTCGAGGTGCTCCAGATCCACCCCAGCCAGTTCTTTCTCTTCTAGCTCCATTTCAGCGTCACCATCCTCTATCTCCAGATGGTCTTGTTGGCCGACAGTAGGGTCTAGAGATGGGTGATCTGATTCCTTCACCTATAATGGTTGTTCTTTCCCTGGGCTCATAGATTGGGGAAGGTTATCCACGTGGATTTCATCGGGGTTTGTGAAGGTTGAAGGATTCTCTAGTTGATCCTGTAGTATTTCATATTTATTACTAGTCGAAGGATCCTTACTTACTTGGGTTGGCTGCTTCCGTCCTTCTTGTCTTCTTTTTCCTACTGGTTGAGTGAAGCCATCCTTATCTTTGCCACATTCTGGGTTCCCTTCTTTGTGAGTAGCATTGAGGGGGCATTCTCTGAGGAGATGTCCATGCTCATGACATTTCCTGCATCTGAATGGAATGTGTTCGTAGTCTATGGTTTGGGTCCAATCCTCATCATGGTATTTGAGAATTATGGATCCCGGGAGTGGCTTGGCTATGTTCAGGTATACGCATATGCGTGCATAGGAGGTGTATCGCCTCTGCTTGGCGGCCTCTGAAGACTTAACATATATTCCAATGGTGTTACCTATACCAGCCAAGACCTCTTCCAGCCAAAATTCCTGGGGGAGAGAGTATAGTATAATCCATACTGGTGCATGCGCAAAATCTTCCTTTTCATGGCTGAACTTCTCGGTCCAGAATATTAAGAAGAGTCCGGTTGAGTTGTAGAAATAAGGCCCTCCATCAAAAATGTGATTGTGGTCCTCGAGGTTGTGCAGTATGATTGTGAAGAAACCCTTGGAACCCAGTTGCAGTTCATAGTGTCCTTTTGGCTTCCACCAATATTGTATCCATTTGATCAGATCCCGCTCTGAAGGCCAAAGCCCTAGGAATTTTCCTACTAGGGCATAGTCTCTCATATATTTCTTTTGTTCTTCTATGCGTGGTGAGATAATGATGTATTTCAGGGCCTGCGGCACTTGTGGGATGCATTTGCCTGGAAGCCATGGAGTTGATGTTGTAGCAGGTGTAGCCACGTTCTCTGGATCAATATCCATCTCCCGATCCTTGAAGGTCCCTTCCTTCAAAATCTTTGAGCGCAGATCTGGTGGGGGCTCAAAGGTCGACCATTTTAATCCTTCTCCAGAGATTCCATTTGCGGTAGCCTAGCTGTAAGAGGCGTCGTTCGGCCCTCCTTCCTTCAGAGTCATGAGCCCCAGTGGGGCAAGAGTTGTGACAGTGTGGCTAAAAACCTTAAACCTAGTTGCAGAGTGCTCTCAAATCTTGTTCGAATTTCATCACCAAATTGAGTTTTAAATGAAAAGGGAAAGAGGGAAATTTAAAATAATTAGAAAACTAAGGAAAAATGGGGAATCATAAAGAGAAAGGGAAACATAAGGGAAAAAGCGGAATGACTAACTTAGTAAGGTATCTTGCATTTAAGAAATTTCTAAATTGAACTCATCTAGTAAATTAGTAAGGGGGGAAGTCTTTAGAATGTGTAAGGGAATATGGGGACACCTAGGAGAGATTCTAGGAATTCTTTTAGGTGGGTAAGGGAAATAGGAGTAATTAATTAATTAATGCAATTAATTTATGATGCAATGAAGGGGATGGGTGACACATGTACGGGGAGGGTTTTTATGAATTAAATTATTGAACAATAAATTAAATGGGAATTTGGGAAAGTAAATGACTTAGAAACTCTATATAAAGGAGAGTGGAAGAGGATGACGGGTCTCTTCTGTTATGCGTAAAATTATGTTGCATAATTTTAGACTTGACTGACTTAGCTTGTGGGAGTTGGGATACCCAGCTCAATGAGGAGTGGTAGCTCAACCTTGCGAGGTGAGATGGGAGCTAGCTATTCTCTGGTTTAGTGTGTGTGGCCCCTTTGCGGCTCAGGGGGATAAGGGGGAAGAAGAGTACCCCTAGCATTTGTTGGGATGTATCAGTGAAGTCTCATCGGTCGACAAGCGGGAGTTGCACGGAGCACATGGGACAACGAATCAAAGTGGATGACTTGGGCTATGGTATGCTTACTTTTATTCTGCCTGATAGATTATTATTATACCTTACCCTTTGAATTTTGTATTTTTAACTATGCAGAGAAGGTGTTGGACTTAGCATTTTAATTTTGAACTTAATTTCCCCATAGTCTTAAGCTCGTTTCTTGACTTATTTCCCTTGGCATTCGATCCCTGAATGTTGTGACTATCCAGCTGGTTTTTTATTTGTTTTGAAGGGTTTTGATTTTTACTTCATCCTCAATCCTAGTTTGTCAGTCCACGCCTGAGAAGTCATCCAGGAGCTGAATCGACGGTCGTCACTTCGGTGCACAACGACCTGTAGATTCTAATGCCCTAATTTTCTATGTGTGGATGATCAGTGAAGGATGTGTTCGCCCAGTTGTTATTCTTCTCTCTGCGTTGATCTCCGCCTTGCTTGGGTTTCTGCATGTATTATCACCTCTGCGTATTAATCATTCTCGGCATCTGAAAACTGTGCTTAGTCTTCTCTGCATTTCAATACCCTCAAACATGATTTTTAACTCTACATTTTTATATTTTGAATGTGTTTTCATTGTTGGATATATTTCTTTGCATTTTTGTATATTGAATACATTTTCATTGCTGGATTTATGGCTCTACGATTTCATATATTGAATGCATTTTCACTGCTGGATATATCGCTCTGCGTTTATAATTCTTTTGGCCTGTGATTTAATTTTTCTCTGCAATTTAATGTAATTTCGGGGCAAATTAACATGGCAATTTTACCCTTTTGTCTTTACATTATTTAGACTGCACTTTCTTTAACCACTTAGCTATAGACATGTGTTTTCCCTCTTCTTATATTTTTACTTAAATAGCGATTCTACCGAGCGAAAATTGTCGTGTTAAAACTCAACTATTGATTTATTTTAAAAACGAATTGCTTGGAAACGAATTTTTTTCCTTTGGAAATTTACTGTATTTTTAATTTATCATCATTATACAAATTTATTGGTGTTAATAAATCCCAAAGAACAATTGGACTGCTACAACTATACATTTTTCCCTTGGAATCTACATAACAAATTCAATCACAAAAGTCATGTTAGCAGACATAAATTGTGAATTGTGAATCGAGAGGTTGTTGTAATGATACTGTTTTCTATTTATCTTCGAATTTCTTCTTGAACTCTTGGATGCAAGCAACGTTTTCGTTGAGTTATTTAAAGAAGATTTTAATACATCTCACCAGATTAGGGATTGATTAGTTGTTAGTATTAATTAAAAGCATGTTATAAATCGTGCAAGATTTCTGCGTTTTCATTCAGTCAACAATCGATCGATGCATCACAGTAATACCATACAACCCATCACAAAATTGCCCATTCCTTGTGGGGAGGCAATTCAAGAGCGTAAACGTTTATGATGAGGTATTATTTGAATTTGACGTGGGCTAAAATGTTTGTTTGACTATAACCAACTATGTTTTTCAATGAAGTTTTGACGATTAGCCCATATTTTGGGTTAGGTTGTTTGGTGTGGCCATCTTTAACCCTATTACTGTAGATTTGGTTGACGCTTAGTCACTTGTAGATTTGGTTCTTAGGAGAAGCCCAACCTCTTGCGATGACCCCAATCTGCAATAAATTTATAGTGAGTGCTAGATATTTAGAGATGATGAATGTTCAGTTACAATGAATAGAAAGTTACGATGAATGTTAACACATTTTTTACTGTGAATGAATTACCCAAATTTGGGCGCGATTACCTAAGGAGAGATGGATAAGGTTGATATTTTCTGTAGTTTAGTATTGTCTAGTTTTCTCGTTCAAATTGAATGTTCACACATCGTTCTCACTGCCAAACATTAATTGCATTCAGTGATGTTAATGGTTTGCATTGCTGAATTTTATGTACCTGCCATTGAACAATTAACCAACGACATGAGAATAGCCCGATTTAATGGCATTGTCATTTCTTAACACTTTCTTTTTAATGTTAATAGACATCTTGTTGTTTTGGTACAATTAATATAGCTAGACGACATGTTGTAATTTAATTTTTTAATAAGTGTTATAATTGTAGCATTCTACGTTGATATGGTTAATGTTGTTATATAATGTTAAATGCTAGTTAGATTGTAATTTTGGGATTAATTTAGAATTGCCCAATTAGATTGTAATTAATGATTAAATTAGATTGGTGAGTATTGACTAAATTGTAAATTAAACTTGCTAAATTAAATTGTAATTAATGATTAAATTAGATTGGTGAGTATTGACTAAATTGTAAATTTAGACTTGCTAAATTAGATTGTAATTAATGTTAAATTAGATTTGTAATTATTAACTAATTTAGACTTGATTAATGGGTTGGTTTGTTGGTGAAGTCATGTAACATCTTGCACTTTTCTAGTTGACGTCACCCTGCATCTTGTCGACCCGTTGCTTGGGGGTGGGTGTAGTCTTTGTGTCAGCTATTTCGGTCCCTTATCTTTTAGGCGTGGTCTTGTTTGCGTCGAACATGTAGTCATTCTCCTTGTTGTTTTACACATGTTTTGCCCAGTTTGTCTTGTGCTAATGCATGGAGTCGTAGTTTTTTGTTGCCTTTTCAGTGGGCGAGTGCTCTTTGTCAGATGTGTTGTTTATCTGTAACCATTGTTGTCATCCCATTAAAGAAAACAAAAATCACTTCCTTCTTCGCTTGTAGTCATAACAATGGGGTTGTTACAGATACTTTCGCAGGTAGAGATGTTGGAAATTTCTGGAGGCCATAACCCAGAGATGACATGGCATGTTGATGTCACCTATGGTGACATTGAACCATGGTATGCGTGCCACGTATCACTCATAAATGGACATGTTGGGGTCCAAAAGGCATCGAACTCATGTGACATGTGTCTCGACATGACACCCTAGACAAATGGCATAAGGCATGCCATTCACCAAATAGACGCTCAACATTACTCTGCTCCAAATCTGACAACCTGCATGATTTTGTAACTGCGGCTTTACACTTCATGGATTTGGCACTTCACATCTTTAGAACTTTGTGGCTTTGCCTAGTCTCTACTAATCGTCAAAGTGGCGAAGTTTTAGAGTCCCAAAACTTCATTATCCTTGTACTCCTGAACTAATGACTCGCATTACTCTTGAATTTTTTCCTCGATCTAACAGTTGGTGGGATTTCATGACTTTGACCTTTTGGATTTATAGGACTCAAACTTATTTACATCTTGAGGGTCAATGTTGGATGACCATGATCAATGATTGATATTTCATGAATTCGACCTCCGTTATTTCATGATTCTAACTTGTCTCCAATAATCACCAAAGTGGTGAAGTTCTAGAGTTGTCTATCTCCTTCTTGGCTTCGATCAATGACTGACGATCGACCAGTTCCATCTGATGGTTGGAACTTAATCTATCCCATCCTCTGGCTTCACCTTTATCTGACGTTCCTTGTTTACCTAACTCCTGATGTAACAATCTATATCTTCCTTTATTCAATGATTGTGATTATCCTTTACAAAAGATATTTGTCTACATGATGTTAGGTATGTGTTATATTCTTTGTATGTGTGTGTGTGGGTGTGTCAGATTTGACAACTGCATCTGACGATCCCTCTAGTAGTTCTCTTTATGTTGTATGTGTCAGAATATTTCCTAGGGGGGTCCCAGGGGGGGGCAAGTATGCCCCCCCTAGTTACGCATAACATTCGATACCAGATTTTTCTATTTTTAGTGGATTTTTCTATTTTTAACGGTTTTCTAAATTAATCCTGGATTAAGGGATTAGGGTTTTGGTATCTACGGAATACCTAAAAACATTGTATATATTGTATGGTGAATGGTGAAATTTGAGATAATGAATATAAGAAAGGTTTTCCCAATTGAGGGTTTCCGGTATAAAATCTTTGTGTACTATGTGCATGAGCCATTGATTAAATTATGTATTTCTTAAAAATCTATATGCATTGGTTTACTTCATAGGTTTTAAACTTGCATGTGGTATCAGAGCTCATTTTTTGCTTCAAAGGGATGCCTTTGTTGTTGGGGGTTTGGCTCAGTCTTGATAGATCAAGTTTATCTTAGGTCTGTGATAAAATTGGATTTCATGGGAGATTTTGCAGTGGTGATTTGAGTGCAAAAAGAGGAATGGAAAGCTCTTCTAGAATCAAGATAGAGAAGTTCAACGGTAAAAACTTTGAGTTATGGACGCTGAATATGGAGGACCTTCTTGTAGAAAAAAGATAATGGATCTTTTTGGATCCTAGTACATAACCTACTGGTACACCATCTACTAGCACAAAGGCTACTGGTGCACAAGCTACTAGTACACAAGCTACTACTACACCACCTACTGGTATGTCAAAGGAAGATTGGGAGAAGTTGGACAGAAGATCAAGGAGTATTATTTGACTCTGCTAGGCAGATTTAGTGTTGTTGAATGTCTCAAGAGAATCTACAGCCAAGTAACTATGGGATAAGTTGGGGAATGTGTATCAATCAAAGTCCCTAGTAAACAAGTTGTTTCTTCGAAAGTAGTTGTATCATCTTAGGATGGAAGATGGAGATTATGTGACAGAACATCTAAATGCCTTTAATACTCTGGTAAGTCAACATTGTTGGAATATTGGTTGTTGTCATTGATGCCAACCCTAGTCATGGGTTTTGAACTGTAAGATTGATGAAGGTATTTGGACATGAAGGAAAATGTACATGTATATACAAGACCCATGGATGGATAGTATACATCATGTTGTTTCTGGTGGTATGTGGCACATCACATGGATCCTCATGGTTAATTAGAAATGAATTTTTGAATATGAGAAAGTGAATTTCAGAAGGAAGTACATGTAGGCCCTGAAGATAATTAAAGAAAAGAATTACAAAATAAGAAATTGTCAAGTCGGCCCTAATGTTAAAAGGAAGTGACATAAATGGTATAAATAAATATCATTGTACATTAATTTGATACACAATTCGAATTTAAGAGAAAATCAGAAGTAAAGAAGGCCGGATTTCAAGGGAGGATGAAGTGTTTTGGTGATGTGTTCTAAGGTATGTTATTTTCAGGTCATCTTACCATTTTTTCTATAACTTTTTTTCTAGAACGATTCATATGGTGAAATTGCTATGGTAATGAGAATACATATCAAGGTACCCATGGTAAAAATTTCATATATTTATTCTCTATAATTGTGGATATACACTCTGTGGAAGATAGGGTTTTTGACCAGTCCTGAAGCTAGTCAATAAACATGTGTTCCGAGTAAAAAAGTCATAACTTATTCATAGAGAATCCAAATGAAGTGGGAAAAATTTCATTAGAAAGAGTACAGACTGTAGTTTGTTTTTTGTGAGTTTCAGAATCTGATGTTAAATATTGAGAGTGGGGCATTCTGTGCAAGTTCGGTCTCCTGAATAAACTAGAATTGAACAAAGTCTACCATTCTCTCTATAACTTTTTTTCGGGTGGAAGTCATTACTTCCCTTGAACAATAACTATTGATTATTTCTCATATATTGTGCATGGTGTATTGTGGTGTATTGGTGTAAATCTTATACTATTGTTCATTTCTCATTGGATATAGTTGAATGGTTTAATAACAAGTTGAAAAAGGTTTTAAATTGTACTTGATACTGATTCACCCCCCTCTCAGTATCAACAATTGGTATCAGAGCAGGTTGCCTTCAGAATAGTTTAACCACTGGGAGGAAAATCCTGAGCAAAGATGGATGACCATGAGCACATTTCAAATGGGACTCAAAAATTTGATGGAAGAAATTACACATACTAGAGTGATAGAGTGAAAACTTACCTAACGGCTTTGGGAGTAGGCATTTGGTACTTGGCTGCAAATGGCTATGTAATCCCAAATAATGGTCCAACCGATCCAAATGAGAAGAAGCTTCTGAGTTTTAATTCAAAAGGTAGACATGTTATTGTAGCAGCATTGGCACCAACCATTGCTAGAAAATCAATGGGCTGCAACACTACTAAAGAGGTATGGGACAAACTCACGAGTATCTACGAAGGTGATCCAAAAGTTAAGTAGGTCAAGCTTCAACGACATAGAGCGAAATTTGAAAATTTGAAGATGAATGAAAAGGAAGATATTGCAACCTACCTTCTTAGAGTTGATGAAGTTTTTATTTCTATCAGAGGATTAGGTGAAGAGCTCGATGAATCATTGGTTGTACAAAAAGTGTTGAGATCACTTCTCTTGAAGCATGATGCTAAGGTCTCCTCCATTGAAGAAACTAGGGACTTGACCAAAATGACAATGGATGAATTACATGGGTCTCTTATAGCATATGAAATGAGAACAGGTATAGAAAGTGACCAACCAAACAATGAAGCAACCTTTAAAGACATAAAGAAGACAAAAGACAAGGATAACGACCTTGATGAAGAAATAACAAATTTTGTAAGAAGGTTTCAAAAGGGAAGTGGAAGATACAAGGTAAGTCTCCTCTCAAATTCTTTTACTGTGGTAGAATAGGACATATTGTTGAAAACTGCTACTATAAAAAGAGAATTCTCAACAATAAAAAGAGCTTCTACTCCAAGGATGATGACATCTCCTCAGATGAGAGTGATGAAGAACATAATGATGGAAGATAAGTCCTTTTCATAACCCAAGAAACCCAGGATGATGATCACAAGAATTCTAAAGAAGAATAAATCATTTGTGAAGAAGATTCAAATGAAGAAACCAACCTTGATTCCTTTTGGGGATACAAAGACAATGCAAAAAGTGAACATGAAGATGAGAATCTTGAAAAGTTGAAGCATGTTGAAAATGAAAATAGCAAGCTTAGAAACACAAACATAATACTAAAAGGTGAATTGAGTAGTTGTGAAGAAGAGAATTACAAGCTTGAAAAGACCATTAATATCTTGAAGGAACAATTAGAAGATTATGAGAAATTGAAAGAAGAATTGGATCACACAAAAGGGGAGCTACTATTGACAACAAAAAAGTTGAAGAAGTTCAAAAAATGCACTAAAAAATTAGATGAGATCCTTAACAATCAAAGATCTCCAAATGACAATATAGGACTTGGATACAATGACAGTTTGAAGACAACAAAACAAGATAAGGAAGATGAAAATGATGAAACCAACACTCCAGAACAAGTTGAACAACAAGATAGAAGACTGGAATTCAGAAGGAATTAGACATCAAGAAGATCCTCTCCCATCAGGTATGAAAGAAATCATTATGAAGGAAACTACAGAAGAATAGATCGTGAACCTAGATGGACCACACCACAAAGAAGATCACTTACTCTCAGGTATCAAAATTTCTTTCCTGGACATTGTTATACTTGTGGAAATTTTGGACACAAGGCAATCAATTGTAGAATCAATGAAAGGAATAAATATGCAAGCTACATGAATGGTGAAAATAGTAGATATGGAAATGTTCGTAGACCTATCAACAGAAATTATAATCCCTTTGACCCATTAATGGATCAAAATTTTGTATGTTACAAGTGCAATAATCTTGGTCATAAAGCATGAGATTTCAGAGAGATGAAGGAAGATAATCAGATGCCAAATGTTTGTATACCAACTACAACATACAAAATGAATGGTTCATGGACACTAGGTGCTCATCTCATATGACCGAAGATCAAAGAAAATTTGTCATCTTGAAGAAAAAGGGTGGAAATGTTACATTTGGAGATGACTCATCTACTAAAATACTTGGAAAAGGAATTGTAAAGCTTGGAAGTGAAAATGTAAAAGAAGGAAAAGTCCTATTAGTTGAAGATCTAAAGAATAATCTCCTCAGTGTTAGTAAAATGTCTGATCAAGGATACACTCTTATGTTTGACTCCCGAAAATGTAAAATCAGAGAAAATAACTCAGGAAGATTGGTTGCAATTGCAACAAGAAGACCGAACAACATATACATCCTAGAAATGAAGAAGAGAGAGAAGATACAAGCCACAGAAAAGGATTCCAAGGAAGAAAATGTCCCAAAGACCAAAAATAAGGCGGAAGTATTATTGAGTGCCACATGTTCAGGGGGAGCAGCCCCAAAGAAGAGAGTTAGCTTTTGCCATTAAACTCAGGGGGAGAATCCCTACCTTTTTAAATTGATGTCAAAGGGGGAGAGAAATTGGGATCATGATGATAGGGGGATCATGAGTGTTGCGATCAATCACAAAGGGGGAGATTTTTGGAAGATTGGTTGTTGTCATTGATGCCAACCCTAGTCATAGGTTTTGGACCGCAAGATTGATGAAGGTATTTGGACATAAAGGAAAATCCACATGTAGATACAAGACCCATGGATGTATAATATACATCATGTTGTTTCCGATGGTATGTGGCACGTCAGGTGAATCCTCATGGTTGAGGAGAAATGAATTTTTGAAGATGACAAAGTGAATTGAAGAAGGAAGTACATGTAGGCCTTGAAGATAATTAAAGAAAAGAATTACAAAATAAGAAATTGTCAGGTCAGCCCTAACGTTAAAAGGAAGTGACATAAATGGTATAAATACCTATCATTATACATTCATTTGAGACACAAGTTGAATTTCAGAGAAAATCAGAAGTAAAGAAGGCCAGATTTCAAGGGAGGATGAAGTGTTTTGGTGATGTGTTCTAAGGTATGTTATTTTCAGGTCATCTTACCATTTTTGCTATAACTTTTTTTCTAGAACAATTCAGATGGTGAAGTTTCTATGGTATTGAGAAGACATATCAAGGTTCCTGTGTTAAAACGTTCATATCTTTATTTTCTATAATTATGGATATACACTCTATGGAAGATAGGTTTTTTGACCAGTCCTGAAGCTAGTCAATAAACAGGTGTTCCGGGTAAAACAGTCATAACTTGTTCATAGAGAATCCAAATGAAGTGGGACAAATCTAATTAGAAAGAGTACAGAATGTATTTTTTTTTGTGCAAGTTTCAAAATCTAATGTTAAATATTGAGCGCGAGGCATTCTATGCAAGATTGGTCTCCTGAATAAACCAAAATTGAACAAAGTCTACCATTCTCTCTATAACTTGTTTTCGGCTGGAAGGAAGGGGTAAGGATGGAGAGTTAAATACTCTCTTGATATTGGAGTACTGTATATTCCTCTTGGAGGTTTATCCCTCCCTTTAAATTTGGAAGCTGTACCTACCTTTGGAAGTCATTACTTCCCTTGGACGATAACTATTTATTATTTCTCATATATTGTGCATGGTGTATTGTGGTGTATTGGTGTAACTCTTATACTATTGTTCATTTCTCATTGGATATAGTTGAATGGTTTAATTATAAGTTGAAAAATGTTTTAAATTGTACTTGATATTGATTCACCCCTCTCTCAGTATCAACAAACGTGTCTCTGTAAATATTACGATTGTAGAAGAAGATAAGTGTATTACTTTGTTATATTCTTTGCCAGACTTTTGGGATAATCTGGTTGTAGCAATAGGTAGTACCACTCAATCTACATTGAAATATGAGGATGTAGTTGCATCCTTGTTATATGAAGAGATGAAGTGGAAAAGCATGGATGGTCATATCACGGATGTTTTATTTGTAAGAGGTTGTGCCCAAGACAAGAATCCTGGTAAGTCTTTAAGGGGAGGAAATCTAAATCTATAGGTAGATCTAAGTCTCCAGGAAAATATTTGAGGAAATTATGGAAGTGGTAAAATAGGGCATTATAAGAAAGATTGCAAGTCTAAGAAGGTTGAAAAACCAAATGGATATGATAGTACCTCTTCCATAGAGACAAAAACCTCCACTAAAGAAGGAGGTGATGTTTACTTGGCATCTACAGGTACACATGCAGACCATGATGTATGGGTGATCGACTCAGGTGCATCATACAACATGACTCCTCACAGGGATTGGTTCTCAGAATATGAAAAATATGATGGTGGTTATGTATTCCTAGGAGATGAATCAACAACAAAAATCATGGGACATGGAAGGGTTAAGTTGTTTCTAAAATATAGAAGGATTAGAACACTCCCTAGGGTTATTCACATTCCAAAACTAGCCAAGAGACTAATATCTGTAAGCAAGTTGGATGATGCAAGAGTGAATACGGTATTTGGAAAGAACACTTGGAAGATGGTATGAGGAGCAATGGTGTTGATGAGGAGAGTTCAGTGTGGAAATCTATACAATTTTTTAGGAAGCACTTATACTAATGGGTGCAACAATTATGTTGTCCCTGAGAAGAGAAATGAGAGAGACAAGATCAATACTATCCCAAAAAACAAGACCATGTTGTGGCATCAAAGACTGGGGCATATTGGAGAAAAGTGCCTTTGAACACTACACGGTAAAGGTATGGTTGAAGGTATGGCTAATTGCACTCTGGATTTTGATTTCTGTCAACATTGCATATATCTTAAATAGAATCGAGTAAGATTCCCATACGGTGATACAATAGCAAAGGGGATCTTAGAGTTGATACACAGTGATGTGTTTGGACCTGTTCCTGTTTCATCACTAGGTAAGTTTGTGTATTATGTTTCATTCATAGATGATTTCTCAATGAACACATGGATTTATTTTCTTAGAAAGAAATATGAGGTATCTAATAAATTTAAAGAGTTTAAGGCACTGGTAGAAAATCAGATAGAGAAGAAAATAAAGGTATTGAGAACAAATAATGGTGGAAAATTATGTGGATAGGAATTCAAAGAATTCTATAAGAAGTGTGGTATAGCAAGGCAGAAGACTACTCCATACACTCCTCATCATAATGAAGTTGCAGAAAGGATGAACAAGACACTTATGGAAAAATCAAGGAGCATTCTAGGCGGTGTCGAGTTAGGATAGGAATTCTCGGCAGAGGCAGTGGGTACAACATGTTACCTGGTCAATCGATCACCTCATCAGCGTTGGATGATAATACTTCACATGAGGTATGGATTGGTAAAAAACCCTCTCTTCAACATCTTAGAGTGTTTGGTTATGATGCTTATGTACATGTTCCAAAGGAAAATAGGATTAAGCCGGATAAAAAGGATGAAAAGTGTATCTTTATTGGTTATAAAGATGGTGTGAAAGGTTATAAGATTTGGAACCCAGAAACCAAGAATATTGTTTACACTCAAGATGTTGTTTTCAAAGAGGTAAAATATGTTTCCAAACACGAATTCCTACCAAGGCTAGAAGAACCTGAGAAATTAGAGCTAGAGTTGCATGATACAAAATCTTAATCATCTGAAGAAGATGAAGCAACAAAAGAAGAAGAAGAACCTCATACCCCAGTATTGAGGAGATCAGTGAGAGAAAGAATGCAACCAGAAAGGTATAGTCCACCTGATTTTTGTTCCAATTTTTCTTTATCTATTACTGATGATGATCCTAGAACTGTCAGGGAAGCGGTGAATTCAGAGGATATTAAACTATGGAAGAAGGCCATGGTTGAAGAAATGGATGCCTTGGATAAGAATGAGGCATGGGATATAGTTGAGTTTCCATCTGGAAGAAAATATATTGGTAGCAAATGGTTGTTTAAGAAGAAGTTTAATGCAGAAGGAAAAGTGGAGAAATGCAAAGCTAGGCTAGTAGCAAAAGGTTATTCTCAGGTAGAGGGAATTGACTTTGGTGAGATTTTTTCTCTTGTTGCTAAGTTAACTTCTATTATATTTCTTTTATCTATTGTTGTTTCTTTTGATCTTGAAGTGGAATAGATGGATGTGAAGACAACATTCCTACATGGGGATCTGGAAGAATAAATCTACATGAAGTAGCCAGAAGGCTTTGTAGTGAAGGGAAAGAAAGAGATGGTTTGTAAGATAAAGAAGTCACTACATAGTCTGAAGCAATCACCTAGGATGTGGTACCAAAAGTTTGATACATACATCCTTGGATTGGATTTGTGAGAAGCAGGGATGATCACTATGTATATTCCAAGCAGGTTGGTAATCACTTCATTTATGTAGTGTTGTATGCTGATGACATGTTGTTGATAGGACATAACATGGATGTTATCAAGGAGGTGAAATCGCAGCTATCCTCCAAATTTGACATGAAGGATCTCGGTGTTGCTAACTTCATTTTGGGAATGGATATTAAAAGAGATCATGCAAATAGGAAACTCTAGTTGAATCAAAGAAAATATGTTGAGACGATATTGCAGAGGTTTAATATGCATGGAAGTAAACCGGTCAAGGTTCCTTTTCCTATAGGTGTAAATTTATCTGCAAATCATTGTCCCAAGACACAGGAGGAAGAAGAGGATATGTCCCATGTTCCATATGCCAATGTAGTTGGCAGTTTGATGTATGCAATGGTATGTACTAGATTGGACATTGCACATGTAGTGGGAGTTTTGAGAAGGTATATGTCAAAACCAGGGAAGGATCATTGAACAACAGTAAAAAGGGTCTTCAAGTGTCTTCATTGCACTACCTGTTTTGGATTGTGCTACCAAGGAAGACCAGGATTGGATAGAGTAGTGGGACTACATGGATTTTTTGATGCACATTGGGCTGGAGATATGGATCGAAAAAGATATACGAGTGGGTATGTGTTTAACTTATTTGGAGGAGAAATCAGCTGGATGAGAAAAAGACAGGTTGTAGTGGCACTCTCAACTACAAAAGATGAATACATGGCAGCCACTCATGTAAGCAAGGAATCAGTATGGTTACAAAGATCGTGTTCAGGTATTGGGTTGGTACAACAAGCAATGAAATTAGATTGTGACAGTCAGAGTGCAATATTCCTGGAAAAGAACCCATCTTATCATTCAAAGACAAAGAATATTGATGTTCAATATCACTTTGTGAGAGACATGGTTGAGGAAAAGAAGGTGTTGCTGGAAAAGGTTGACACTTTGAAGAATGTTGCAAATTCATTGGCAAAGTCTATGAGCATAGAAAATTTCTCCTGGTGTAGAGTAACAATGGACATTGTTGACTATATAATCCCCTGGACCCCTGGATGCAAAGAAAACAACAAGTGGGAGAATGTTGGGTATGTGTTATATTTTTTTCATGTGTGTGTGGGGGGCCACGTTAGATTTGAAAACTATGTCTGACGATCCCTCTAGTAGTTTTCTTTGTGTCATGTGCATCAGGCACTTTCCTAGGGGGGTCCAGGGGGGAGGGGCAGGTATGCCCCCCATTGGTTACGCACAACGTTGGACACCGAATTTTTCTTTTTTTAGCAGTTTTCTAAATTAATCCTAGATTAAGGGATTAGGGTTTTGGTATCTATGAAATACCTAAAAACATGGTATATATTGTATGGTGAATGGGGAAATTCGAGATAATGAATATAAGAA
This sequence comes from Picea engelmannii, assembly GCA_009831015.1. Taxonomy (NCBI): domain Eukaryota; kingdom Viridiplantae; phylum Streptophyta; class Pinopsida; order Pinales; family Pinaceae; genus Picea; species Picea engelmannii. Next base: position 395,303 of record ML791535.1, read on the forward strand.
ATATTTTCCCAGTTGAGGGTTTCCAGTATAAAATCTTTGTGTACTCTATGTATGAGCCATTGATTAAATTATGTTTTTCTTAAGAATCTATATGCATTTCTTTACTTCACAGGTTTAAAAATTACACATGAAATTCTGTATTCTACGCGATTTCTGCAACGTTATTTCTCTTGAACTTTTATTTCCTCCTGCATGCTCTTCTACATACATTTTCCATGGTTGACATCGATGGAAACTAATTTTCCAACACATAATACCATTTCCAACAATTCTGAACCATACCAGTCTGATGTTTCAACCTGAGGCTCTGATGCCAATCTGTAACGTACCCATCCACCCCTGGTCAGGCATGTTACCTCAAGAACTATGCTTGAAACTGAAATTCCAATTATGATGCCCTTTAATTATCAAAGAAGAATGAAAGAAACATGATAGAAACACATGAAATAATAAATATTCATGGCACAATATAAAGAATGTTTAAAAATTCCATGCATAATTCATACGTTCCACCCAACTGTATACATTGTTGTTCCAAGTCTCAAAAATAATGTCACCTATGATCCAGGGCTATGAATCCACAAGGACTATTCCAAGGTGTCACTCAGCTTCAAAAAACTTGTCAAAACTCAAGCTCTCACACGCTTCTCAACACAAAACAATCCAAGTACACAACCAATATTCTATCCAACCTGCACAACCCAAGAGAATGGACCCCCTTCTCTTCCACGTAGTCCCTTAGGTTGTCCACCTCCTTCCTGGGCTTCAGTGCATCTGGTCAAGAATCTCCATGTTGAGACTCTCATGATTCATAGTTTTTAGAAAACGTTAACACATGCCAATGCATCTCAGACATGAAGGCATTAATTCATCGATGGAATACACCAACAATCATTACAACCAACAAAACAATGGATCCTCTCCAACAACTCGTTTTTCCTTCTCCAACCAAGATCAAAATGAATGAGGAATGATGAATGAGTGAAAGAGCAAATGAAGAGAGAGAACATAATGAAAGGTGTGAACAATCAACAATCAATGAACAGGGTGAGTGAATAAGAACCCCCAAAACATCCCACAAATGGGATTAAATATTTTCTTGCAATAAAAAACCACATGTTCTTCCCCAAGAAGATCATGTAACTGATATTCTCGATTAAAAAAAAAAGGTAAATAAAATATGATAAAATGACTTAGCCCCTCAAGACCCCTCTCTTGTGGAAACATAGCCCCCTATAATCTTTTCCTTGTTCATATTGCAACCAACGATGTATTTTATTATTAATAATGATCAAAACATTACATTTCTTAGGCACACTTGCCTCTTTTAATTGTTTGGGCACTCTGACCTTTCATAAATTAACAAAATACATTATTTAATACGGGTACTCAAAACTGGGGTATTACAACAATGCTTTAAATTAAATGTGTTTTTCCATAAGGGACTTGATCTAGGTGGATATCGGTGGCCACCCACATTTTCCAACTGGCTCAAAATAGTTTTCTGGCAATTTTGGCAAATTACTATTGTTTAGTAGTTTTTAGCTTCTAAGGCCATTTTGAGGGCCCAAATGAAGGATTTTCCAGATCGAGGTTCTCAATTATATCCAAATTCACGACTGAGCCCCCAAAATGAATCTCCTCGACAATACCTTTACAACAAGCTATCACACGCCTAAAATGGATATCATATGCAAAAGTTACGACCCCAGGAAGTTGATGTACTCACTTACCCAAATGGGGCCCACATGACTTTTGGCACTTCATCTCCTAGGGTTAGGTTTTTGGATGTCTATGGATTTTGGCATTCCTGTTTATTGTAAAAAGGCCTTCATAGCCTCATTATGACCATCTTATTGTGAATGCGAGTAGTCGTCACATCTATTCTCAGAGATAAGCTGCCACCATTCTAGCGAGTCTTTCACTTTGTATTTTTATAGTCTCTGTACATTTCTTTCATTAATAGAAATCATGTATTACTATATATCTATGTTTATGGTTGCATCTCTGATACATTTATGTTATCTTATTGAATATCTGCGATATCTCTGTGCATTTCTTTATTATATCTCCGCTCGCATTTCGTGTCGAAAATAATCCGGATAAAGACTAGGATTGGGGCTCTCTTAGACCATAAATAAACATTTACAACAAATTTTTTGAAGAAGTAAGTGGTGGAGTGGAATGTGAGCAACAACATCTGGAAATAAGACAAGAAGAAGTTATCAAAATTTGGTTATGCTTTTCTAAAAAAGGAATAAGCATAACTGGATGAAAATATGATAAAGAGGGAAATATGTGATTCAATGTGAACTTACTATGATGGACTCTCTATTATATTTTCTTGTTGTTGTGGCTTTTATACTTTTGTTGGTTGTGGTTAGGTGGATGGTTGTAACTTCTTTCGTTGGTATTTCAGAAATATTTGCAATACAATTTTTTAACCACTCTTCAATATAATCCCTTAAGATAGCAATGCTCACATCTTGTTTCACCTTGATATTAAACAATTGATCCTATATTTCTCTATAGTCGATAGATAAATTTTGCAACATATTTTCAATATCTTCATTTTTATTAGTATATTCAACAAGCCAGTTGTCAATGTCATCATATGTGAACTCAACTATGCTATCAAATTTTGCAACTAAATCTTTCTTTAGGCCTTTGATTTGTTCTTCAAATTGTTTTTGGGTCATGAGCATTGAACTTTATATTAAATTTGGGTCTGAAACTTCAATGGTGCTACTGGAAATATCCGGGCCAACAATATTTCAATACACTTCCATATTTTTTGTGACACATCATTTAATTGACTCAATAATCCTCTTAATATATTAAATCTTTCGATCCAGCATGCCTTTAATTGTTTCACATGGATTTGGGAGGGAAAATCTTCATGTTTTCTTATTTGGTCCGTCATCATCGAGACCTTTGATACGAACATTGCAAATCCATCTGTGCAAAATCCTTCATCATTTTTAAATCTGCATTCAAATATTATTTATTATTCTCAATTATGAGGCTGAGAGAGACAACTTTTTTCCATGCCCCATAATTCTAAAATTAATGACATTCTTTTCTTTATATTTTCCTCGATGAAATGTGTTTTAGCCACAATCAAACTTCAAATTCCTTTAACTCTTGAATTTCTTGAAGACTTCTATTAGGCTGAATCATGGTAACTGGGGTAGCCAAAATAGGTGGATGCAAGATCATTTTTTTCAATTCCTTGTCTCTTTCCTTTAGCCAAAAAAATTATTTTTCCATATTAGCTATTGAGAAGTCCAACGCATCCACTGTGACCTTGTGAAGTGAAGATAATTTTGATGATAACATGTTTTGGGTGTCAATGGTAGACTGTGATTTTCCCCTCTTACTCTTTGAGGTCCTTTCAAAATACATTTTTTTTTTAATATTTGACAAATGAGGTGCTTTGTACACCAAAGTTTTCTTCATCATAAAATATTTCACCCTATACAACTATTGTAGAAACATGTTGTACATTTTTATGAGAAGGTTCATCTTCATTCGGGAAGAGGATATTATTCCTGATATCAACATCTAGGTCCATATCATCCAAAAAGATATAATTTTAAGGTGCTTCTGGCTCTCCTCCTCTTGCTGAGAATTGGTTCTTTTCCTTTTAACTTTTAGCTTATGGGGGTTTTCTAAATTTCCCTAAAGAGGGTTTATCTCTTCATCATCTCCTGGATTATTACTCATGGTTTTTCTTTGTTGGGACGCTCCGCGATGATGGTTTACCTTACATAAAACACTTTTGTAGGAAATGCAGGGTGATCAAGCATTATTTTCATTAGAGGGTTTGCCTCTTTATTTGTGATGTTCTATGTTGCTTACAATGGTATCTATATCACTAGAATTTCTACTAATTTATTGAACATTAGGGTCGTGAATATCACACTCTGTTGGGTATGTGTCATATTCTTTGCATGTGTGTGTGTGGGCACGTCAGATTCAACCACTGTGTCTGACGATTTTGCTATTTTTAGCGGTTTACTAAATTAATCTTGGATTAAGGGATTAGGGTTTTGGTATCTACGGAATACCTAAAAACATTGTATATATTTTATAGTGAATGGTGAAATTCAATAATGAATATAAGAAAGGTTTTCTCGGTTGAGGGTTTCCGGTATAAATCTCTATGTACTATGTCAATGAGCCATTGATTAAATTTTGTTTTGCTTAAGAATCTATATGCATTGCTTTACTTCACAGGTTTAAAACTTTCACCCTCTTCTTCTCCAAACATAAGTGCATTGATAAGTGCAAGGTTGAGACCAACTGATATTATGTGGTTATAAAAAAGCTGATTAGGGACAAACCCTATGACCTCTTCTGTGAATCTCATGTTAAACTGATCAAAATAGGAAGCATACTCTTCAATTTTGGAAATTCCTCTTAAAAGAATTTTTCCAACCTTCCAAGGCTGAGGGATGAATTGTTTTTTCCTTTTTTCATAAAAGGTATGAAACTTAATCTGTATTGTCTTTCCACTTCTATGATAAAAAATTTGTTAGACACATAATAGGGAAGAAATATAGGTTTTTTGGTGAGAAAAAAAACTCCTGATGAAATTTTAGTCATCCATTTTTTTTAGAACCCCTTTTCAATTTAAAAAAATCAATGCTTCCAAATAGAGCATGGAAGTATCATCTCCAGAGAGTAATTTATTGAATTTGGACACAAAGTTATATAGTTCATAAAAATAGTGACCAACCTTTTGCCTCCACAGAGCTTGAAACATCATAGTTACAGGGTCCACCTTTGAATTCACCCTTTTTTCGATACTTAAATCTTTGAAAATGTGACAGTACGTGATAGCAAAGATCAAATAGGATACCATATAGAAATTATTTCCAGTTTTGAAACTTATCAAATGTGTAGTAACCTCATTTTATATTATCTTCTCCCAATCAAAGATTGTGTTCTCATTAACCTTGAAAGGCAATATGTATAGTGCCAATCGAGGAATAGTTGTTGTATATTCTTTACGAGCAATTGTAGTAAACAACAAAGCAATTTCCTTATAAGGGTTCCTCAAAGAACTCACTTGAAACTTGGACATGTCTTCTTGCATCAAGGTAGGGTCTTGTAAATAATATTGTAAGAGTTCAATTCTATTGTGTTTTCACTTTAGGAAATTTCTAGCTCCTTCTCCCTTGTATACCAAGTTCATCTCTGGAAATTTTAACATTTTCTTAAAAACTAAGGGCGCTAATGAAACATGGGAGCCACTTTGCGACGCGATGGTTATTCAGTTCTGAAAAAAAATTTCAATGCACCAAGTGATGATGTATTTACATTCAAAAACATATGGAACACAAATGGCGAGAGCTATTCCTGACGTCCACACCTTATTTTTGTCTCTATATGGCAATGTTGAATAGTACTGATAAGACCTAGACCAATGGTACTTCTGGTCTTCTATGGTGAACATGTTCAAAGTATCCCTGCATAACTTTTTTTTTGTACGACCATATTCAAAAAGTTGGAAAACTTCTTCATAATATCGCTTAGCACAGTAAAATGGCCCTTAAGTTAGATTTTCTTGGTGAAAGAATTAATTTGAAATAAATGTAAATTGCCTCAATATAAACATAATTAATTAAATACCTTTTCATAAATGAATTTATCAGTTGAGTAATTTATTGAATTTAGACACAAATTTATTATGTACTTCATAAAAATAGTGACCAACCTTATGCCTCCACAAAGCTTGATACATCATAGTTACAGTGTCCACCTTTGAATTCACCATTTTTTCAATACTTAAATCTTTGAAAAAATGACAGTACATGATAGAAAAGAGCAAATAGGATGCCATATAGAACTTATTTTCATTTTTGCAATTCATCAACTTCATAGTAATCTCATTTGATATGATCTTTTCCCAATAAAATATTGCATTCTCATGAACTGTGAAATACAAGATTTATAGTGCCAATCGAGGAATAGTTGTTGTAGAATCTTGACCAACAATTTTGGTAAACATACAAGAAATTTGCTTATAAGGGTTCCTCAAAGAACTCACTTGAATCTTGGATATGTCTTTTGGCATTGAGGTGGGGTCTTGTAAATACTCTAGCAAGATTTCAATTCCATTGTTTTTTCCCTTCAAGAAATTTCTAGCTTCTTCTCCCTTGTATGCCAAGTTCGACTCTAGCAATTTTAACAATTTCTTAAAATTGAGAGAAATAATGAAACAAGGGGGTCTCTTTGTAATGGGATGGTTCTTCAGTTCTGAACTAATTTTTTTCAATGCACCAGGTGATGATGTCTTTACATTCGAAAACCTCTGGAACACAACCGACAAGAGATATTCCTTATGTCCACACTTGATTTTTGTCTCTCTCCGAAAATGTTGAATAGTACAGATAAGACCTATACCAATGGTAATTCTAGCCTTCTCTACCGAATAGGTTCAAATTACCCCCGCAAAACTGTTTTTTTCTTACGACCATCTTCAAAAAGTTGGGAAAATTCTTTGTAATATCGCTTAGCAGAGTAAAATGACCCTTAAGACAGATTTTCTTGGTGAAAGAATTAAATTGAAATAAATGTAAATCGCCTCGATATAAACATAATTAATTAAATGCTTTTCCATAAATGAATTTATCAGTTGAGTCTATAGAAATATTATTTAATGTGACTCGAGAAATTTGAAAGAATGGGACACATCATAGCGGGGAGTTGGAGTGGTAGTTTTCAAATGAAAATGCAACCCTATGAGTCCGCAAGTTCATGAGTCTAATATGAGTGAAACAACTAAGTGTTGAAATCTGTCGAACAACTTATGAGAGGTAGAAAAGTAATCAAGTGCAAGTCCACGAGTCCGCAATAAGAAAAATAATCTAAGTGTTGAACCAGATGAAAAAGAAAAGGGAAATAAAAGAAAGTTCACGAATACGATGGAAATGACTAAGTATTGTAGGAAATATGAAACAAAGAGAGGGTTTAAGGTGGTGAGGGATACCTTGTCAAGAAATTTTACGGGAAGGGAAAAGTCATAGAAACAAAAAGAAGGAAGGGAAAACAAATGGCACTCAACAACTGGCTCCAATTGTGGGATACCGCTTGTGGGTTTTCAAGGATCCAGAATATCAAGACTAGATATCTTATTGGTTTGGTGATGGAGTCGATATGGTGAGAATATACAAAAAAAAAGAAAACTGTACAAAGAGAAAAGAAAATCTTAAGCGAAGAAACTCTTCAAGTTTTTCTCGTTGACAGGAAACATCAACATCTTTCCCTTCATATCTTTTAGCATATATGAGTTGAAACCAAAGATTTTATCAATAAGGTAAGTCCCAATCCACATTGCTTCAAACTTTGTATTCATTGACAAATTCTCTTTTTCCTTGTTCCAGAGTAACACCAATTCATCTTTTCGAAAGTTCTTAATTGTTGTGCTTTGAACGAAATATTTTTTAACATTTTTCTTCCTCTTTGATATTTTCTTCAATGATTCATTTATTTCTTCCTCCAATTTCAATGATTGATTCAATCACTTATGCAAAGGTGAAGTATCTTACGAGTCCTCAACATTTACTGCATAAGCCAAAGCATTCAATTCAAGGTTGAGTGGCATTTTGGATTCTTTTCCATAAACAAATACATAAGGGAAGATTCCAGTGTTGTGTTTTGGTGACATCCTTCTTTCCCACAAAGCATATATCAACTTCACATGCCAAATTTTTTTTTTTGGTTGATCTTCTTCAAAATCTAAATCAATGTTTTGTTTGTAGATTTAGCAAGCCCATTTCCTTGTGGATAGTAATTTGATGATTTCCCCATTATAATACCATAATCCCCACAAAAGTTAGTGAACTTTGATCCAATGAAAATTGATTCATTGTTTGTGATAAACTTTTATGGTACTCCAAATCTTAGCAAAACATTATCTTTAAGAAATTTAATCAACTCCTCGGAACAACAGTTTTTAGTTCCATTGCTTCTTTCCATTTCATGAAGTAGTATATGGTAGTGAGAATATACATATTCCCTTTACTTGATTTCATATTTATTGGCCCGATGACATCCAACCCCCATTGGGTGAATGTTTCTTCTACCAATATAGGTTACAAAGGAATTGCAAACCTCTTCATCTTTCCTGAGAATTTTTTACACGAAAGACATCTTCTTACTAGTGCATATGAAACCTTGAAAATTGATGGAAAATAATATCCCACCCTTATTGTCTTATGCATTATAGCAGTTGGTGTAGAATTTCCTCCACATATTCCTTCGTGAAACTCCTTTATCATTTTTTGGGACTTATTTTCATCTACACATCTCAATAACATGCCATGATAATTTCTTCTGAAAAATATCTCAAAAACCAACACATACTAATTCTACCTCATCTTCAAAGATCTTGTTTCCTTTTGAGTCATTGTGATAGGAAATTGCAAAAATCTTAAATAAAAGGTAATGTCTTTATCCCATTCTGCATTAGATATGTATTTCCCAAGTGATATTGAAACCACTCCTTTTAAGGCATCACTATCTGCAATGAGTTTACACAATCCTTGTCCCTTGACTTCTTTCAAAGGCTTGATTTCAACATCATACTCCTAAATGTTAGCTAACCAATTCCCCCACTTCCCTTCTCTTAATTGTTGATTTAAGAGCATTTTTACTGGTGAGGATGGAACATATGCTCTAAAATGAGAATTCAAAATGTAAGTCCAGAAATGCACTACTTATTTTATGAGAGATAGATCCCATTTCTCCAATTTTGAATATCTTATCTCATAGTCATGGAGGTTTTTACTCATAAAACGTACCAGTAACTCTTCACCCTTAGCATTTCTCTACATGAGGACTGCGACCAAAACACTTTCTGTAGCAAAGGAATAAATGATAAAATATTGCTTGAAATCTAGACTAATAAGTATGGGAACAATAGTGATATCTCATTTGATATTATTGAAGTAATTCTGAGTATCTGAAGTCCACTCAAATATTTGATCCTTTTTTAAAAATAGATTTATTGGTTTGACAATACTAGCATAATCAAGGACAACTCTTCTCACAAAGTTTATTTTCAAAAAGAATGATCGTACCCCTTTCTTTGAATATGGAGGATTGAGTTTGTTGTTGGCCTTGATTGTTTCCGGATCAATGAAAATTTCTTCTTTGCTGACAATGTATTCCAACAAATTCTCTTCATATACAATGAGCAAACATTTCTTTGGATTTAGAGAGATCCCATATGACCTACACCTTTCAAAAACTTGTCTCAAATGATGAATATGTTTGTATCTTTCTTTTGAATGAATAGTTAAATCATCCTGGTAATCTTCCTTAAATCTCCCTATCAAGTCTTTGAATGTGTGATCCATAGCCCTTTGAAAAGTAGATGAAGTTTTTTTTAAACCAAATGGCATGCGAGCATACACATATGTCTCCCAAGGTGTTATGAAATTTGTTTTAAGCCTACATTATGTTGCAGCTAAAACTTGATTATAACTAGAAAATCCATCTAATATGGACATACAAGCATACCTAGTAATTTGTTGAATAAGAAATTCCATGTTAGGCAGAGGATAGTTAACTTTTATGCTTCCTTTATTTAAATCTCTAAAATAAACACACGACCGGATTTCTGTAGTCTTTTTCCTCACCACTATTGGATTTGAGAGCCAATATGAATGTCTAATGGGATATATAATTCCATCATTTTTTAATTTCTCCAACTTCACTTTTATCAATGGCTTCAACTTGGGATTCATCGTTCTAATTTTTCGTTTGAAATGTTTTGTCCCTTCTCTTAATGGTATAATATGTATGAATATGGATTTGTCATATTACTTCAAATTATCATAACTCCATGAAAATACATCAATATATTATTTGAATAAGGAAGTATACTGATCAATTATTCTATCGTACAATCAATCCCATGATTTACATATTTTGTGGAATCCTCAGTTACAATATTTATTTTCTTTGTTTCTTACACCTTTTGATTTGATACTTCTTCTTTGAGATCCTTTTCTTGATCATCTCTTGTAAAAATAGACTCTGATTTTTCACAGTCCTTTGAAATAGAGGAAAAATTATTATCATTCTCCTCACAATCATTTTCATTGGCTAAGAAATCATTCAACTCTTCATCATTTTAAAATATCTAAAGGTATTCCTAATTATCGGGCACCGAAGGTATGGAAGTTCTTTTGACTTGAAATGAAATTTTACTTTGAATGTCATCTGGATTAGATAACGAAGAAACAAGGGTCAGTGAATCTAGCTTTTGGTTTTTCTCTTTGGGGAAAAAATATATATTGAATGAACAAAAGGATACTATTAATTCATTCACTCTTTTAACATATAACTTCATTTTTTCCTTCTTGATTTAATATCTTTGAATGACTTGATTTATAATCAATTCATAGTCAACAATTATAATCAAGTGTTCAATGTTCATCTCTAATGATAGGATCATGTCTTGAATAAGTTCTTCATTGTTAGTTCATGGAAAATCCACTCTGATAACATGTGGATATACAAATTTATCGGTACTTTTAAGTACAATTCCAACCCCGCTCCTTGAGGTTGAACATGCGCCATCAAATGACATTCTCCAATATCAATTGAAAGAATCATCTTCTTGTTTCAAACTTTCATATTTCTCCAAATAAAGTATAGAATAATTTCCAATACCCACATCTATATAATCCTGCATCATTTCATTGTCTTTTTGTTTGAATGAAACTAGTTTTCTAGGCTCACGAGGAAATTTCAACAATGTCCCATATTTGTTTGAAAACATCATGCAACTATCATCATTCATTATGTAACCACCTATAGTTGAAGACCAATCTTTTACAAGGACTACTCCATATGCTAGGGGAAGATCCACCACTATGATAGTGAACACGGTGATAATATGGGGGGAAGAAGTAATCCAAAAATAGAAGTCCTTCGATTTCTCCATAGGTCGATACTTTTATGGAATCAATTGCATAAGTGCTTTCTCTTTTTTCATAATATTTGGTACAAATCATACCGAGTGCTTCCATCACTTCCAGAGGAATGATATTATTTGTTGCTCTAGAATCTATAAAACAATTGTGGAGTACAAAATCATGGTTTTCAATTGAGATATAAAAGGGTGGAACTTTGCCTCTTAACTTAACAATTGATATAGTATGATTTTACTTTGGATTTGCAATAACAACTTCAATTATTTCTCCTAGCTCATCTAAAAGTTTGAGAATGTTTTCCCTCTGCTCAGGGATTTTTACCACTTTTGTGAAAGGTAGAGTGATTCTTAATTTACTGAGATCATCGACTACATTATACATCATATGAGGGGTATTTTCCATTATTCACAATTCACTTTATTTATTCTTCTCTTTCTCCTTGTCTTTTTCCATGTTTTCTTTTTCTTTTTCTATATTTTCCTTTTTTTGGAGTTATTTAATTGTCCTCGTGTTTGGATGGCATTGTCTTGCGAGACATTATTTTATTTATGTTCTTCAAATATGTACATGGATGTATCGCATCTATCCATATCTACAGATTCAATAATTTCTTATTGAATATAGTCGGCCTCTTGTTCAATAGTTTCTTCATCATAAGCTTCTCTGAGTATTACTGCATTGGGATTAGGTTCCCTTGGGATCCTCTGTCTCTGCTAATCATTAGTTTTCTCAATTCTTGTCCTCTATGCTTGAGAAATATTTATTCTTTGTTCTAGAATTGACATCCTTGAATCAGACACAAAGTTTTCATTTCTTCTCAATCTAATTATTTCATTCTGCATCTACCTAATAGTTATGTTCATTTGGAAAATCTCAAGATTTTTCTTTTTCTCTTGGACTACAACAAGATCATTTTTTACATTTGGTATGGTTCCTTTGAATAAACACCCTCCGGCTCCTTGATTTCCAATATGGTGTATTTTTTTATCCTCATTATTTCTTGAACTTAATTCCCCCTGATCAGAAATGGCCAAATTATTTATTTGTCTTTGTACTTTTCCCAGAATAATATCGGATTCAACTCATGTTTTAAACATAATTCCTTCCATCTTTGTGGCCTTACAAATTGCTTCATCTGGGTTTTCAATTTGAGAGGTTCTAATAACAAAATTTACATTGACAGGCATAACATTCTTATAAGAACTGAGTATTACTGGAGAGTTTGTCCTTTTTTCTTCTCATATTTTTTTCAATTTCTTATTGAATCTCAAATTAAAGTCTCGAATTCTTTCATTTTTCCTCTGACAAATTTGAGTAAATTATGTGAGAAGAGTATGATAAGAAACTAGAGGAGAAAACATATTCAAAAACCTTATTTCAAGGTATTAAAATGACCCAATTGATCTTGCGGGAAGTGATGTGTACCATTCATAAGCTTGATCAACCAAGTTTTGGATAAATAATATGACCATCACATCACCATCTTCAATAATATGGAAATCCCAAACATCTAAGAATAAATATACATGTCTTTTTGGATCAATCGCTCCATCCTCTGAGAATGTTTTCAATGTCTCTTTTGGAAGGATAGGGAGCTCAATTTGTTCTCCTCGAAGGTATAGAGGAGAATCTCTTACCCTACTCCTTAGGATTCTATACCTTGGTTCATGTATTTCTTTGTATCTCTCTTCATGTCTTTCCTCTTGTCTTTCTTCGTGTATTTCTTCTTGATCACCCATTCCTGGATATTTCGTCTTTTCTTCAACAAGACATTCTTCAACTTGCAACTACTTACTTATACTTATGGTAAGTGGCCCTTTATATTCATCCAACTTCATTTTCTAATTTTTTCTTGAGCTCTTCATATTTTTATTTCATCTCTTCTTTGTCTTCTGAGGATTCTATGTTCTCCATGAACAAGAGTTTGCCAACATATTGCTAAATATTATCGAGTATGAATTGTTGTTATTGTATCATTATATAACTAATGCATAATACTTCTCTGGTGTCCCAATCTGATTTCTAGTTGCGGTTGATTAGGATGAGGCAAATTCATGAAAACATTTTGGTATAAAAACCAAGCTTTAGAATTGACTCCCTAGTATGGTCGCAAAAAATGTTGATGTTTGAATCTGTTAGGACTGAAACGGAAAACTCATGAGGATATGAATCCTCCTGCATTTTTAGAGAGGTGGTACTCCTCTTTGGCTTATGATATTTTTTGAAATTTCAAATCAAGGATAATATAGGACTATGTCAAATACTATGAGTCCAAGTATTCAATGCTCAAGAAAATTCAAATGTTGAAAAATAAATATATGTATATAAAGAAAGTGGTTCCTAATAAGTGGACCAAGAACTTCAAACATCATACATGGAAGAAAACAAAAATGCATATATCCTCACATCTATCACAGTTTAATAAATATCTGATCACATTCAACATAAAAATGAAATGGTTGTAACGTTCCCTCTGTTACGACATAGAGTAAGTGAGTACAATAGTGTAAAAATAACGTTCTTTTTTCTTTTTTCTTTTTTCTTTTTTGTGTTTGTATTTACAACCTTAGTTAAGACAAGCATCACATGATACAACATACAATATTAATAATCGAAGATAAATTCATTAATAATCATAGATCAACCACATCACAAAAGGATAACAATGATAACTACTCGCCCAACCTACCTTGCAAGGTTAGGACCTCCAAGACACATAATCAACGGTCAAATCCAAGATTCATCTTATGGATTTTGACCATTTGAGGTCTCTGGACTGACGACGAATGTTTTGAGGAAGAAGGAAGTATCTAATTCTCATAATAAAACAACTCTTAAAGGATCTCAACATAAACAAGTAAAGAATTTAAGAATGACATCATTAATACTAGTAACATAAATATACCCAAATTTTACCCAATTAAAATTTTACCAATACTAAGAACTACCAAATTCTAGTGCCTGAATTGGTAAACCAATTATGGACATAACATGAAGATCATTTAAAACACCAAGTCTAATTACCTAAGAATATGCAAATTATACACTAACCCAAATAATCTTATGTGCAATTTATCATCAAACTTTTATAATATCTACAAGCTCATATACTCTCGTTAAGTGGTTGTAAGATTTTAATTCTTATGATTAATAATTTTCTTTTACTTTGTCAATAACTATTATAATACTATGTTAAAGTTATATGGTTGGTAAACTCAATACTAGAACCTCTATATATATTGGATGATATACTATTAATACCATTTCTTCAATTTATCTATTATTGTTTAAATTATAACTTCCTCATAATAGTTACTCATAAATTATGAGTATGCAAGAATAAAAATAGGAATACCTCTTCTTAAATTTTAAACTATTATTGTTTAAGTTATAACTGTGTCATCATGGTTACACATAAGAAGTTATAACTTCTTCATCATGGTTACACATAAGTGATGCTTATGCAAAATATTAATACCTCATCTTAAATTTTAAACTATTATTGTTTAAGTTATAACTTTGTCATGATGGTTACACATAAGAAGTTATAACTTCTTCATCATGGTTACACATAAGTGATGCTTATGCAAGCATAAAAGTAAGAATACATCTCAACTAACTTAAAGGAAAACAAGTTTAATTTTAAAATTTCACACAATACATTTATGCATGTCTAGTATAAGAATAAAAAATAACTTTTGGGGAGATAAGTTAAGTTATTCCATTAAACTGAAATTTAGTCAAATAACTTTTGGGGAGATAAGTTAAGTTATTCCATTAAACTGAAATTTAGTCAAATAACTTTTGGGGAGATAAGTTAAGTTATTCCATTAAACTAAGTCATTTACAACTGTCATACACTTATGCAAGAATTAAATATAGGAGTTAGCTATCAACCAACTTAAGGGAAACAAGTTAAGTTTACGATTATTCACAACATAATTATCCATGTTTAAACATAGATAATTTAGAATTCATCAATTACTTTTTGGAGATAAGTCTAAGTATTACATTTAGACTAAGTCATTTACAACTGCCGTTCTATTCGAGTGACTGCATTGAATTTTGTTCACTACAAGAAACATCTTTTAAAATTAAGGGAAAATCTTAAGTGGAACTTTGGAAGATCCGTCCTTATGCCAAGTATCGAAATCTTTTAAAATTAAGGAAAAATCCAAAGTGGAACTTTAGAAGATCCGTCCTTGTGCCAAGTATCGAATCCTCCTAGAAGTAGGTGGCGAAGCCTCTTCTTTTAAAGAAGAAGTATTGCTGCAACCTGTAAGGATTAATCGATTCCTACCTCATGCATGAAGAGCTTATGGCTTCTAAAGGCCAGCGCGTCTACTTCAACAATGAGACTCACTCGACAAGTTACTTCACGACAACAGGGCAAGAGAAACAAAAAATAAGTATCAATTACGTATTAGTACGAACGTATTAGACAAAAAAAATAAGGATTCAACCGAAGAATTTTACTAAATCTCAAGGCCGATCCAAATGATCGGTGTAAGCATTATGGATAAAGAGAAGAGTTTGGTTTATAACAAACCCTTTTATACACATAAATTGCTCATTGAAAAACATATTGACAACATACTCTTAAGACATTTTTTTTGAAATGGAATCTAATGCTATCAAAACCCAACAATTTTCCATTGGGCATATATACAAATATAAGTTTTATCTTTCAATCGGATTAAAATTCTAAACTAAGAATTCAACTAACAAATCAATTACCAAATACCGTGGTCAAAATATCTATATTGTTGAAGACGAGTCTCACTTCGGAAGAATTTTGCGCCTCGCACTCCTTCACTTGCTAATTGAGATACTACACCGGTACCTCCCAGCCAACGCTAGGGGTACTTTTTTTCCCCCTTAGCCTCCCCATCCGCAAAGGGACCACAGACAAGAAACCAACAACAATTGCTCCAAGTCTTACCTCACAACGAAGAGTTTTCACTCTTTCTTCAAGCTTGGTATCCCAACCCTCACAAGTAAAACACAGTCCACAATAAATTTTGGTAGCATAACCTTACCAAAACCAAAAGAGATCCAATTCCCTTCTACACCATTTGTTTTATAGAATTTTCCTTACTCACACATGTCGAGATGCACATTTTAATTAACTTTTTAATAAATAAATTAGGATTATTCACCCACACACTCGTCATATTGTCCCCAAGTTGCAAAAGTAATTACAAATTTTATTTTATTTAAGAAGTCAATTTCCCTCACGCTCTCTAAGTGTTCCTACTTTCGCTCTTAGTTGCCCCTTTACTCCCGAGATTCTCATTTAATGAGTGTCTCCTAACTAGTTCTTAGTTGGAGTTGGATTAGGAGTGTTCTTTTGTTAAGAACCCAAAGACTGAATACAAAATATCACAGTAGATCCAAAGATATCTGAAAACAATCACCACACAATATATATAAAACAATATAGAAAACCACGCTTTGTTATATCAAACCCTTGAGGTAGGGCAACACCATACAATGGATCCTATTATGGAAGAGATCCTCTCATGTTCACTTACCTCTTCAAAGGGGCATCCTCCTATTGAGCTATAGCTCACAATACAATACTCTCTTCATGTCTAATTACATTGCTTGAACCCCTTTATATAGTGCTACCATAACCTAAGAACATTCTAGAGAAGGAATCTTCTAGAAGTAGAACCTTCTAAGAAGTCATCTTACATTTATTATATCTAACTACCATAGTAGGCCTTATTTAATAACATAGTGGACCTAGTCCACCTTACATTGAATGGCCTCCACTATTATCACTATGGGACCTCTGGCCCCCACCACTACCTCTCTAATTACCTTACATTCCATCTCCCTTATGAAAGCGTTGTCCTCAATGTTTGATGTACAACCATATACCAGGGTCCCATGGATAATTGTGGACCACAATGTTGAAGAAGACTGGAGAACCAAGGTCCCATGTAGAAATGAAAGCCACCATGTTGAAGTAGTCCAACCACCATTGTAAGCTCGAGTCCCATGTCCAAGTGCTCATGTGAACTCCCTGTGGAATATTTTGGAACCCAATAGCCAACTCAAAATGATACTCAAAAGACTAACACTTGTCATGTGGGTCCAAATAAGAAGATCCATCCACATAGTGGAAAAGGGTCGTAGCAGAATCTGGAAGGAATAATACCACTATAGAATATGTAGGATGGACACTGGTAATAATCATAGGCTCTCTATTTATCGCATTGATGCTCTCTATAGAAGGATGATTAGAGTCATCAAATAAAATATGAAAATGGTTTTCATCCCAGAAATGACAACTATCCACATACCAATCATCACAATCGGCCTCAAAATCATACCAAGCATACATTTCTTGATTATATTCATCCATGATATCTTCCATAAGAAATCTCTCATGCATGCTATCTAATGAATCTTGAATACTACGAAAACTATCATTGAGGTTATCTGCAAGGTCACGTATTCTAACATCCAATGTGTCATACAATTGAGATTTGAATGCTTCAGTAATTTGTAGAATTTCTTTGAGGATTTGAGAGGAAATAGCCATATGAGAACCCTATGAACTCATCAAAAAATAGTCATCATGAAAAAATTCAGAAAATAGAACAATAAGTTATGACAAAAAATCGTGGTTTTTTCAAGAAAAATCCTAAAAAACTGTTGAATTTAAAATGCTCATAAATTCACTTCTCGGACTTTGTTTCGGCTGATTTTTTTTTTAAATTGGGTGAAATTGTGAGAGGAACTTAGATCTGTAATTTGTTTGGGCAAATTCGGCCTCCAGCTACTACAGACATAAAAACAAAATCATGTCGTCGTCTGTGGAAAAAACCCTGAAAATTTGTAGATTTTAAAACTTCAATATCTTGACTTCCCGGACTCCGTTTCAGACGATTGTTTTTTCAAATTAGGTGTTTTTCTGAGAAAAACTCAGGTATACAACTTTTTCTGCAAATGTTTCACGGAAATATGCCAAAAGTTTCTGGAATGTCATGGCCCTGTTTTTTCTTCTAAAAAAAAACTACAAAAATAAAAATATGTGTCAACAATGTCTACCAAGGAAAGTGCTCTAATACCACTTGTTAAGAACCCAAAGACTGAATAAAAAATATCAGAATAGATCCAAAGATATCTAAATACAATCACCACACAATATATATGAAACAATATAGAAAAACACACTTCGTTATATCAAACCCTTGAGGTAGGGAAACACCATACAATTGATCATATTATGGAAGGGATCCTCTCATGTTCACTTTCCTCTTCGAGGGAGCATCCTCCTATTGAGCTATAGATCACAATACAATAATTCTCTTCATATCCCATTACATTGCTTGAACCCCTTTATATAGTGCTACCATCATCTAAGAACATTCTAGAGGATGAATCTTCTAGAAGTAGAACTTTCTAATAAGTCCTCTTACATTTATTATATCTAACTACCCATTTATTATATATAACTACCATAGTGGACTTTATTTAATAATATAGTGGACCCAATCCACCTTACATTGAATGACCTCCACTATTATCACTATGGACCCTCTAGGCCCCCAATACTACCTCTCTAGCTACCTGACATCTTGTAGTTACACTAGTGGTAGGTTGACTCAAGATTATTTTCCATGTGTATGCCTATTCTCTCATATTGTATTTCTTTGTATTTTAAAAATCTCTTTTAATATTTCCATGCACACATGTTCATTCTATCAAATCTTTATATTTTTATGCACAATTTTCCTTAATTTGATTTATCTCTATTCTTTTAATTTATTTGATATTTAATTTAGTCCCCTAACTAAAATTAGACTTATGCTTAGTATTAGAGTTAAGATTAGGATTTTATTGAGATTTATAATTAATAAATTCATTGTTTAATTAAATAATTTAATCTAATAGGGTCTGATCAATTCAATGTTTTCTAGGCCACCTAGATTTAATGACTCAAGTTTTTAATTATGTAGCATTCCCTTCAAGACACACCTCCATATTTCAAGGATGCCACTCACCTTTTAACTGGTTTTGGAATTTTTACCAACCCTTGGAGTCAACACTCCACTTGGTCAACCTTGTGAGAAACTAAGGGCTTCTAAGGAATAAGGACTTTGCCTTATTGCGTGCTCCTTAGAAATTTTTATGAGCGACTGTCTCAGTTCACCCTCACAACATTGTGGACGTATCGAACTAGGTAATCGTTAGCCTACCATTTGAGCCACATCAGAATACTATTAGCCTGTGACAAAGACACTGCCAAACCTCTCCCTCAAGGTTTAGTTTCTGTGCATGGCCCCTTTATTCCTAATGTGAATCAATTAACAATCATCTTCAACTTGCATCCATTGACAAAAATAGTGTAATGATCCATATACATAATCATACTATAATCAATCATATGTCACATGTGTGTAAAACAAAATACTAACAAAAAAATACAATCCACTCCCTGACTCAATTTGAAGTCCAAGGAAGTCCATTGATGCCATCAACATCCATAATCTGTCATGTGTCCTGCATACTCAGGAAAAATATTCAATAACATCTGTCAATACATATATATCAAATAAAAACAAGTCATAACACATCATCATCATCATGTATAATCCATAATTGAAATGAAATCACAATGTACCATAATCAGATCACTTGCACGCAAGTGTCCTCAAAGAATAAGTCGATAAAAGTGTGCTCAATAGAGAGGGATGTTACATACACCGCCTCTTGTTTTAAACTTCATCCCGAATATTGTACAATATACAAATGCAAGTAAATAAAAGTATCTGACATAGATCTATATGTCTAATCTATCAAGCAAGTAAAGAAATTGTTGACGCATATCATATGCATCCTCCCAGGTAGTCGAGTGTGGACTATAGTTGTCCCACTGGACCTTGACTTGATCGACTATTCGACACCTTAGTTGTCGAATGCAATGGTCCAGAATGTGTATTGGCTCCACCATGAGAGCACCCTTGTCCAGCACATGCAAAGAACTCATGTCAATAACATGTGAAGGATCACTAATATAATGTATCAAAACAGATACATGAAATACATCGTGCATACGCCTCAAAGAATCAGAGAGAGCTACTCGATAAGCCACAGGTCCTTTCCTTTCCACAAACTTCAAAGGTCCCACAAATCTAGGAGAGATTTTAGCACCCTTTCCAAACTTGATTGAACTGTTGTGCGGTTTCACCTGCAAAACAACTTTGTCGCCAACTTCATAAATGTTGTCAATATGATGTACATCGACATAGCTATTCTTCTAATATTGTTCTTCCTTAATCCTCTATCTTATAGATTGCATATATTCTTCCATTTCTTGAATCACTTCCAACCCTACTTCACATCTCCTTTAATGTAAGTAATTTCAAAGTTGTATTCGCTACGTAATTCTGACCAAGGCCTTTGTTGCGCATTCAAGTCACTCTATGTAAAAATATGCTGCAACCCAAAAATATCTATCTTTAATTCTAATTTCTATCCAATCAAATAGTATCCCTAAACTCTCAAATCATGTACAATTGTCAATAACTTCAAATCATGTGTTGCATAGTTCTCCTCATGCTTTCTCAATTTCCTTGAAATGTAAACGATCACTTGATCATCTTGCATCAAAACTTCGCCTAAACCTTCCTTGGATGTGTCTGTGCATACCAAGAATTCATTTTCCATGTTGGGGACCTTCAGTATTTGTGTTGTCTTCAACAACTCTTTAATTTTTTTAAATGGTTCCGCAAATTTCTTTGTCCAGATGAACTTCTTGCTTTTCTTTTGCAATTTCGTGATCGGATTTTCTATCTTCGAAAAACCTTCGACGAATCATTAGTAATATCTTGCTAAACCCATAAAGAAGTTGTGTACTTCTTGTATGTTTTTCAATGCTAACCATTCCATAATAGCTTCTACTTTCGTTGGATCCACAACCATACCTTCACCAGATATGATATGTCCCAAGTAATGAATCTTTGATTGGTAAAAATAAAATTTCGATAGTTTCCCGTACAATTTGTTTTCTCTTAAACATTGTAGGACCAATATTAAATGTTCGTCATGTTATTCCTTCGTCCGAGAATAAATCAGTATATTATCAATAAATACTTGAACAAACCTTTGCAGGTATTCATGGAACACCCCATTCATCAAAATCATGAATACCCCTGGGGAGTTCGTTAGTTCGAATGGTAAAACTGTAAACTAATGGTGTTTGAATATTGTCTTAAATGAGGTATTAGGGATATCTTCCTCTTTAATACATAACTGGTGATATCATGATCTCAAGTCAATCTTCTAAAACACCATCGCCCGTTTCATTTGATCAAACAAATCGTCTATCCTTGGCAACAGATATTGGTTCTTGAACATCGCACTGTTCAATTGATGATATTCGATACAAAGCCTCTACGATCCATCCTTATTTATTATGAAAATAACTGGCGCACCCCAAGGTGATACACTTGGACGTATGAGTCCTAAGTCCAACAATTCCTTTAATTTCATTTTCAACTCCTGCAATTCAGGCGTTGACATCCAATAAGGAATTATGACTATCAGTTCAGTTCCAAGTTTCAATTCGATTGTAAACTCCAACTCTCTTTCGGGGGGTAAACCTAGTAACTCTTCTGGAAACACATCGACAAACTATCATACTAGAGGAAGGTTTTCTAATCCTTCCACCTCACCCTTTTCCTTTAGTGCTAATATTGCATATAGCTTGCATCCCTTGTGCATACTCTTTTGTAGCCATAGGGAAGAAATAAACCTCAAGGATACTCCATGGTTTCTTCCTACAATCACTCTACTCCATCCCAAATCATCTGTCAAACTCAATCGTTTCATCTTACAGTTGAGTATCACATTATGTGAATCCAACCAGTCCATACCGATCACTATGTCATAAGATCCTAAGATCGTGACATATAGGTTGGCCTTTATTACAAAATCTATGAAGTTAATGCTATAGTCTGTAACCTTTCCTCGAACCTTATGTTTGGCACCTGATTCCATTTCTATGTATCTGAACTCAGCCTGCTCAAATTCCTTTATCTTAATTATGTTTAGCATTGGACTAGAGATAAAACTTTGTGTAACACCGGGATCTATCAAAATAATAAATGTTTGATCAATGATCATACCTGACATCTCGAGCACAGTTGACTAGAACTTGGCCTAATGATTATTCACCATTGCATGAATCCTATGGGCCTTCTCTAACTATAGTGGGTCCTAATGATCCGGTCACTCTGGCCTTCTCAACTGGACAGTCTCGTTGGTAATGTGGCTCTCCACATGTCCAACATCCAATCTTCAGTTCAATGTTCCTGGTCCCTGATGTAGATGTTGTCGGTCTAACTCTCTGTGATCCTGGTTTGTTCTGCTAAACAGGCCTAAACTATTATTGTGGTGGACGAAGTTGTTGTTACTATTGTGGTCCTCTGTAAGGAGTCCTTTTCTGAGGAGTTTGTCATCATGGTGTCATGAACATAGGTCCTCTATGAATATCTTGATGCCCTGAAGTCTGTCTGGTTGGTGTCTGATGTTATTGCACTCTTGATGTCGTCTGTCCAGTCAGTATAGAAGGAGTGATACCTTGACCCCCACTTCTTAGCTCTTCCTCAGTTATGAGGGCCTTCTGATTTTCATCGTACAATGTATGAGGCATAAGAATCCTCACCTTCACACAAATGTTGAAGTTAAGTCTGAACACAAACTTGTTGAACTTTAACTTCTCCATGTTCAGATGTGGAGCATACCTAAGTAGCTCCATGAATCGGGCCACATACTCTGGCACCATACGACCACCATGTCGTAAGGAACTAAACTTATTAAGATAGCGCTCAATGAGTTCCTTGGACAAGTACCTCTCCTGAAACCGTTCCTCGAATAGCTCCCATGACATGTCTTCGCCAGACAAGTTTAGTTGAGGTAGGAGTGTCTTCCACCATAGAATATCATTCTTCTTCAACTGAAATACCACCATGAGGAATTTCATGTTAGAGGTTTAATCATGAAGTGTGAAGCACATCACCATATTCTACAACCATGACTCGACGACTAAGCCATTTGTGGCACCCATAAACTTGGGAAACTTCACCTTCTCGATTTCTCTGCACATACTATTACTAACATATGAAGCACATTGTGAACCCTCATTGAGTACAGACACTCTACCCTCATCTCGATCCAGTGGATTAATCAAGGCCCATGCATCCTCTGAAATGACCTCATCATACCTACCACATCTCCCACAACAACCTGCTCCTACTCGATGACTTGTTCTTCTCCTTAGGGGTTAGACCCCTCTGTTGTGGATACTATAGGAGGTGTCATATCTCTTCCTCCAGCACCACGTCGTCTACTTCCCTAGCGCCCTCTGACCATGATTACCGGCAGGGACAATTTCAAATTTAGTTAGCGATATAATTTCAATCATTAATTAATCACAGTGGAAGGAATAATGGTCTAATGTCGTAGGGTTGAACCAACTCTGATACTATATGTAATGTTCCCTCTGTTATGAAATAGAGTATGTAAGTAAATAGTGTAAAAATAACATTTTTTTTTTCAATTTTGTTGTGTTTGTTTTTACAACCTTAGTTAGGACAAGTGTCACATCATACAACATCCAATATTAATAATTAGAGATAATTTCATTATTAATCATATATCAACCACATCACAAAAGGATATCAACGATAGCTACATGTCCAACCTACCCTGCAAGATTAGCACCTCCAAGACACATAATCAATACTCAAGTCCATGATTCATCCAATGCATTTTGACCATTTAAGGTCTCATGACTGGCGACTGTTATGAGGAATAAAGAAGTATCTAATTCCCATAATAAAACAACTCTTAAAGGATCTGAACATAGACAAGTAAATAATTTAAAAATGACATCATTAATACTAGTAACATAAATATACCCAAATTTTACGCAATTAAAATTTTACAAATACTAAGAACTATCAAAGTCTAGTGCCTAAATTTGTAAACCAATTATGGGCGTAACATGAAGATCATTTAAAACACCAAGTCTAATTACTTAACAATGTGCAACTTGAGCACTAACCCAAATGGTCTTATGCACAAGTGATCATCAAACATTTATAATATCTACAAGCTCATATACTCTGGTTAAGTGGTTGTAAGGTTTTAATTCTCATGATTAATTTTTTTCTTCTACTTCGTTAATAACTATTATGTTCAAGTTGTATGGTTGGTAAATTCAATATTAAAACTTCTATATATGGCATGATATAATATTAATACTATTTCTTAAATTTATCTATTATTGTTTAAATTATAATTTCCTATTATTCATAGTTACTCATAGATTATGCTTATGCAATAATAAAAATAGGAATACATCTCAATATTAATACCTGTGCTTCAATTTTAAATTGTTTAATTCATAATTTCTTCATCATAGTTACCCATAAGTGATGCTTATGCAAGCATAAAAGTAAGAATACATTTCAACTAACTTAAAGGAAAACAAGTTTAATTTTAAAATTTCACACACTATGTCTAGGATAAGAATTGAAATTTCGTCAAATAACTTTTTGGGAGATAAGTTAAGTCACTCCCTTAAACTAAGTCGTTTACAATTGTCATACACTTATGCAATAATTAAATATAGGAGTTAGCTCTCTACCAACTTAAGGGAATCAAGTTAAGTTTACGATTATTCAGAACACAATTATGCATGTTTAAACATAGAGAATTTAAAATTCATCAATTACTTTTTGGAGATAAGTCTAAGTCTTACATTTAGACCAAGTCGTTTACAACTGCCGTTCTATTCGATTGACTGCATTGAATTTTGTTCACTACAAGAAACATCTTTTAAAATTAAGGAAAAATCTTAAGTGGAACTTTGGAAGATCCGTCCTTATGCCAAGTATCGAATCCTCCTAGAAGTAGGTGGCGAAACCTCTTTTTTTAAAAGAACAATTATTGTTGCAACCTGTAAGGATTAATCGATTCTTACCTCATGCATGTAGCGCTTATGGTTTCTAAAGGCCGGCGCATCTACTTCAATCCAATCTTTAAATTTTTATTCACATTTTTTCTTAATTTGATTTATTTCTATTTTTTAATTTATTTAATATTTAATTTAGTCCCCTAACTAAACTTAGACTTAGGTTTAGTCTTAGAGTTAAGTTTAGATATTTATTGGGATTTATAATTAATAAATTCATTGTTTAATTAAATAAGTTAATTTTTTAATTAAATAATCAATGTTTTCTAGGCTATCTAGATTTAATGACTCAAGTTTTTAATTACGCGACGTGTCCTTAAAGACACACATCCATCCTCCAAGGGTGCCACTTTCCTCTTCACTGGTTTTAGAATTGTCTGACCTTTGGCATCAACACTCCACTTGGTTGACCTTGTGAGAGACTAAGGGATTCTAATGAATAAGGACTCTGCCTTATTGCACGCTTCTTAGAAATTTTCGTGAGCGACTGTTTTAGTCTAACCTCATGACATCGTGGACATATCGAATTAGGTAATAGTTAACCTACCGTTCGAGCCATGAAAGTAGTGCTAGTAAGCTATGACAAAGACGTTGCCACACCTTTCCCTCAATGTCTAGTTTCTGTGCATGGCCCCTTTACTCCTTATGTGATTCAGATTAGAAAGCATTGTCATCTTGCATCCATTGACAAAAACATTGTAAATGATTCGTATACATAATCATACTATAATTAATCATATGTCACATGTGCGTAAAATGAAATAGTCAAACAAAAATACAATCCACTCCCTGACAAAATTCGAAGTCCAAGGAAGTCCATTGATACCATCCACATCTATAATATTTCGTGTGTCCTACACACTCAGGAAAACTCATCAATAGTATTTGTCAATACATATATATCAAATAACAATAAGTCGTAACACATCACCATCATCATGTATAATCCATAATTGACACAGAATCACAATGTACCATAACTGGATCACTTGCACGCAAGTGTTCTCAAAGAATAAGTCGATAAAAGTGTGTTTAGTGGAGAGGGATGTTACAATGGTCTATCGCATAAGAGAACATTGAAAGATTATTACTTATAAAGATAAAAAAAAATATTTTAATAAATTGACTTCAAATAAAAATTACATAAATATTGGAGGGCTAACCAGCACCCTATGCTATAGCATATTTGTCAATCATGGTCTCTAAGGGTTTTTCCTCGCTACCCACTCTCCTATCAATATATGTCTCCCTCTTCCCCTCTCCATCTCCATATCCCCTCTCCCTCTCCCTCTCCCTCTCCCTTTTCCCCTCTCCCATCCCCTTCTTTTCCTCTCCCCCCTCCATATCCTCATCATATATTAATATGTTATTTTATATTCAAAACTTAGAATTATAAAATATATTCAAAATCAATCCTAAATTAGTTCTCTGGTATTTCTCTAAATGGTAATGTATGTTACAATGCTTGAAATTAAATGTGTTTTTCCATAAGAGAATGGGATTGGGGCTCCCGTAGACCATAAATAAATATTTACAAGAAAAGTTTTAAAGAAGCAAGGGGCAGAGTGGAACATGAGCAGCGGGATCTAGAAACAAGACAATAAGAAGTTATCAAAATTTGTTTATGATTTTCTAATGAAAGAATAAGTATAACTGGATGAAAATCTGATAAAGAGGGAAATACATGATTCATTGTAAACTTACTATCATGGACTCTTTGTTATACTTTATTTTTGTTGTTCCTTTTATACTTCTGCTCATTGCGGTTAGTTGGAGGGTTGTAACTTCTTTCATTGGTATTTCATAAATCTTGGCAATAGAATTTTTTAACCACTCTTCAATATAATCTCTTAACGGAGAAACGGTCACTTCTTGTTTCACCTTGATATTAAACAATTCATCTTCGATTTCTCTATAGTCGATAGATAAATTTTGCAAAGTATTTTTAATATCTTCATTTTTATTATTATATTCAATAATCCAACTATCATTATCATCATATGAGAACTCAACTATGATATCAAATTTTCCAAACGAAGCTTTCTTCAGGCCTTCAATTTGTTCTTCAAACTGTTTTCGGGTCACGAGCATTGAACTCTATATTAACTATGGGTCTGAAACTTCGATGGTGCTACCCGAAATATCCAGGCCAACAATATTTGAATATTCTTCCTTCATTTTTCATGAAACATCATTTAATTAACTCAATAATCTGCTTAAGGTATTAATTCTTTCGATCCAGCATGCCTTTAATTTCTTCACACGACTTTGGGAGGGAAAATCTTCTTGTTTTCTTTTTTGGTTCATCATCGCCGAGTCCTTTGATATGAACATTGCAACTTCATTTGTAAAAAAGCCTTCATAATTTTTTACATCTGGATTCAAATATTCTTTAGTATTATGGATTCTGAGGCCAAGAGAGGAAAATATATTTTCCAAGTCCCATAATTCTAAAATTAACGACATTCTTTTCTTAATATTTTTCTCGACAAAATTTCAAGTGGCCACAATCAAACTTGAAATTCCTTTAACTCTTGAAATTGAACTTGTCATTTCACGAAGACTTGTGTCAAGATGAATCATGGCAACCGGGGTAGCCAAAATAGGTGGAGGCATGAGGGTTGTTTCCAATTCCTTGATGTTGGATTACTACGAGGGGAGGTGAATCAGTAATGAGCAATTGTACCACTTGTTAACCACAATTTGTATTCCTTTAACTTATTCAACCATGTTCATCAGTTCATCATCAATATATTATTGTATCATAAATATTAACATCCATTAGTGCATAATAAACAATAATAAACTCATCAACACAATACACAGTACACCAATATTTACATGGAAACCCAATGCGGGAAAAAAACTCATAATTATTTTATTATATGTCAAGAATTACATTAAAGGAAACACCAACTTCCAATTCCATGGCTCCAACCAGAAGGAGGCTCGAACCCCCTAGTTTCACAGGATCCAAACTGAGGGAAGCTCCAACTCCGTACTTCTCTGGCTCCAACCAGAAGGAGGCTCCAACCCACTGATTTCTCCGACTACAACCAGAAAGTGGATACAACCACCTAGTTCTTAGGATCGAACCTGAAGGAAGCTCCAACTCCCTCATTCTTTGGCACCAACCGAAAGGAGGATACAACCCCCTTTCATTGCCTCGTCCAACTGTAACATCGCGCTCTTGCGCGCATCTGATGGGACTTGTTATCCCCGATATCTAGGGATAACTAGGAGATCATGTCTCGAGGCCCACATGGTCCAAGACATGGAGTACCGGGACTAGGAGCGACCTGAGCATGGCCCTGGAGGGCCCATCTTTCTTCTTTTCAACCAGCTTTGTCCTGTCAGCAGTACCAGCTTCCATCACTACCGACCTGGACTTGCATCAGAGAGGACTCTTGCTCCATGAGTTAATTGGTCCGAGGTATCATGGTATGTGTCATATTTGATCATTATAACCTTCTTATGTATGCATTAGGTTCCTTTCATTTCGGATGACTGCTTGGATCTTACACTAATCCTCTTGACCATTGTTGGG
>ML791535.1:427120-445098 GCA_009831015.1 Picea engelmannii
AGCAACAATATATAGGTGACGCAGCAACATTATATATATGAGCTAATTTGAGATATTTATTGCATTGTGAATTAATTCAAGGTCTTAATTGTGCACATTGAATGCTCATTATCTCTTATGCTTTATTGAAGGAGTGATAATAGTCATTGGTC
Source organism: Picea engelmannii (assembly GCA_009831015.1). Lineage (NCBI taxonomy): Eukaryota > Viridiplantae > Streptophyta > Pinopsida > Pinales > Pinaceae > Picea > Picea engelmannii. Next base: position 427,273 of record ML791535.1, read on the forward strand.
TTTGTTTAGCAATCATTGACTTCGTCAATAATAGCATTTGATCATTGAATATTTGAAGATAGTCATTAATCCTTTTGAAGTACTAACCCACTGCAGCACATATTCTAGTTTTATTTGTCTTGTCTCGCAAACAGGTGCCTCATCAGTGGAACATCTCCTTTTGACTATCTTTATTGGCAGTAATCTGTAAAGGGGAATCTCTCACTTTGATCCATTATACCTTTAGCCCTTCAGAAACCTAGATTACATAGGGACGTCTCCCTTGGACTAGCCATCCTAAATAGAAAGAGCTCCCCATCGAGGTGGCAGTGGGTGGGGAAGCTCCTGTTACGCCGGTTTTAAGCCTTGACTCAAGCTGCCTTAAACCCTTCCTACAAACCGTGCGATAACATGACTTATTCTTTGAGGAAACTTGTGTGCAAGTGGTACGGTTCATTATATGATTGTCTGGTTTGCTTATGGATTCTGATGATGAGATTGTGGATTATGATGTTATGTTATGTTATTTATGTATAGACAAGTGTTATTGACTAATTTCTCCTGAGTGTGCAGGACTCTTGACAGATTGAGGATGTTGATGGCATCGATGGACCTCATTGGACTCTGGATCGAATCAGGGAGTGGACTGTATATCGTTTTGAGGTATTTATGTTTATGCATATGTGATCTATGACCGGGTATATTATGATGTTGTTTATGGATCATTGATATGTTTCATTGATGGATGCAAGCTGACGATTTCTTGCTAATCAGACTCACATTAGGAGTAAAGGGGCCATGCATGAAAACCAAAGATATCGAGGGAGAGGTGTGGCAGCAACCCTGCCACAACCTACTAGCACTCCCCCCGTGACTCTAATTGTAGGTTAACGATTACCTAGTTCAAGAGATCCACGATGTCATGAGGGCAGATTGAGACAGTCACTCAGGAAGATTCTAAGGGGTACGCAATAAGGAAGGTTCCTTATTCCTTAGGGGCCCTTAGTCTCCCACAAGGTCGCTTGATGGAGTATTGACTCCAGGGGTTGGACACCTACCAAAATCAGTCAAAGGTGAGTGGCACCCTTGGAGCAATTAGAGCGTCTTGAAGGGCATATCGTGATTTTTAACACTTGTGAGTCAATGAACCTAGGTGCCTAGAAACCAGTATTTTATTTTGACGTGGTTAGCCTTAAAATAAATGTTGTATGAGTAAAGTTTAGTAATTATAAAAATTTCCCTTAAAAAAAAATTGCTAGGGCTAGTTGAAATTAAAGCCTAGGTCTAAATAGGGTATGAGGACTAAAAATTAATTAATCAATTAATAAAAGGGGGATGAAGAAAAATCAAATTAAGAATTTAAAGGAGTAAAAAATTGTCTAAGAATTAATTATTGTTTATGTGGAAAGACATGTTAATTTGGAACTTAGACAAAAAAGAGAAATTAAATGCAAAAAGGAATGTGGAACATAGAAATGAATCTAGTCTAGAGAACTTTCCCAAATAAAACTCAACTAAGCTTTATGAAAGACATCAATCATTAAAGGAAATTGAGGGAATAAAGGGAGAACAATGTCCGTTTTTAGGAACTTTTTAGGTGGGTGAGGGAAATTGACAATTAACTAAATTAAATAAATGAATATCTAGTGCAACTAAGGGATCGGGTGACAAGTGTACGGGGGAGATTATTTCCTAATTAAATTTTAATAAAAAGAATTTAACGTGTAATTGGAAGTTTCAGTAAGCAGAACTCTATAAAAGTAATGGAGAGGAAAGGACGGGGATCATGACCGGTATGCGTAAGGTTATGCTACCGGATTTTTCTTGACTGGTTTTTCTTGTGGGAGTTGGGATACCCAACTTGAATATACAATGGTAGCTCGACCTTGCGAGGTGAGCTGGGAGATAATTTTTCTCTGGTTTGTGTGTGTGGCCCCTTTGCGGCTCAGGGGACTTAGAGGGAAGAAGAATACCCCTAGCATTTGTTGGGAGTTACTAGTGAAATATTCACGGTTAGAAAGTGGGTAGCTAGACGGAGCACAATCGTGGGAGCACATCTTCGCCTACGTCGTCATCGTCGATTACAATATTTACTAAAGATGTTAATTGTATTAAGATTTAAATTTTTATACTTGCATGGTTATGGTCTTTGGTTGAAGATTTCTTGCAATGAGATTTGTTCATATGTAATTCTACGGTACTTGTAATTGATTGCTTATCATAAATCTACACGATGGATGATCTGTTGGGTTATTGATAGAATTAGAGTTCATTTCAAATTTTTAAGAATGTATGTTTCCATTATGGAGTCATTGAGAAATTATGTACATCAATGTATTGGTTGTAACATAACAGTTTATAGAAAGATGGTATCCTCCTCAAACTTGTCATTATCTTCAATGAAATTATTCTACAGTCATTGTTTTAAATTTTCCTCTGGGAATCCTTATCTGAAAGTTCATTTTTTGTTCAGCAGAATCAAAAAATAATTGTCATTTCTCCCAATGTGTGTATATATATACACATATATATACACGAAATGAATTGCAGCAAATCGTGGCCCTTGTATGAGTAAGTGAAAAGAGTCTTCATCTTCCTTCCTGATTTATAATAAAATATCCATACTTTCCAGCAGAGAGATATTGACAGTGTGTGTGCCTCAGTTGAAAATGCTTCTATGAACAATGTTTATATAATAGCATTGAGGAATATTGCACATTGTGTGTATAACCTGAGGTATTTAAGACTGCATATGAACTCTTGACAAAAGACTGAGTGAACTCTCCTATATCTTGATTTAGTCTGTCATGCTCTGCGTATTAAGCAAATTTTCATTTTCACTTTTTCCTGCAATTTGCACTCTGTCTGTCCAACGAATAAAACTCTGTAAATTTGTATTTACCCTCAACAATTTTTACACCTTCTTCACTGCGATTTGCAGGTTGTTGGCCAGTAATACCTGTGAATTGATTCACCTAAGCGATTTGAAAAGTTACCTTTGCGTTTTTCTGATGCCCAGAGCGTTTTTACAGTTCCCTCTGCGTTTTCCTTAATGCCTGGTTCATTTCCTTCTCCACCGACGTTTTGTTTTAATTGTTTTTACTCAGCAAAAAAAATTGTCATTGCCCAGCGCATGTGAGAGAGAAAGAGACCTGGCGTTTTTGTTTTAAATTGTTCTTACTCAGCAAAAACTTGTGATTTCCTGGGGCATGTGAGAGAGAAAGAGACCTGGAGTTTTTGTTTTAATTTGTTCTTACTCAGCAAAAAAAACATGTGATTTCCCAGCGCGTGTGAGAGAGAAAGAGACCTGGCATATTTTTTTTAAATCTGTCCTTACTCAGCAAACAATTGTGATTTCCCATCACGTATGAGAGAGAAAGAGACTCGGCGTTTTGTAATAAATTTGTTCTTACTCAGCGAAAAAAAAAATCGTGAATGGTCTGTCTGTGAGCAGAGAAAGATACCTAGCGATTTAATGTCTTATTTGCTTCTGAATCAACAAGAACTCGTTAGGATTTCCCAATGATTTTTCCTCCTGGTGCAGCGAAAACACTCTTCAATGCGCTGCGTTGATGGTTCCTTTCTCCTCAGTTTTTTTTTTCGTTTCCTTTCCTAGCTTAAATCCCCCCTTCCGGTATCATAATTAAGGTCTGGATTTGAGTGTCTGTCATAAATTAAATGGCGTAGGTTTAAATTAGAAACCATTATGAGAATATTAATTCATTTTAACAGGGCATTAATTTGTTTGGGTTCCTTGAAGTCTACCTCAAGTGATCTTTAAATTGAATTGAGTCTTCGTTTACTACATTGAAGTCTAGTGGTGAATCTGCCCATGTTACTGGGGCCTCCTATGTTGTGTTGTACTCATTGAGGTGATTTCATGTGAATTGAGATAGTATCTAGTAAGTGATGTAATGTTGTTTCCTACGTTGACCACAATGTGAATTAACTTATAAGCATGGAAAACTAAGCTTCTCTACCAAATATAGCCTCTTCTTTTCACAATGAAGAATAGTGCACATTTAGATTTTGGGTCTAAATGTCATGTGAATTTTCTCTAAAAAAAAATTGAGCTTTTCACAACCTATTAAAGCATTTTAGTCATTAGATAGTGTATTTTATAGATTGATTAATGTTTGTTTGACGAGTCAATTATTATTGAAAGTAATAAACTAAAATAAGTAGCGTATTTGTATATATAACTAAGTTGTCATGTTAAGGTTCATTTAAATAAATCTCATTAGTTGAATACGTATTAGTCAAATGAAAATCAAATGTAAATACTTCTCTCTATTTCTATATATATAATATAAGATACAATGACAACTTAGTAGTGACAGACATTTGGAAAATACAACCTAGTGATATTGAAGTAATTTGAAAAAGACAATTGTTAATTAGAGTAAGAATATGTGTTAGATGATTAATGATTAGATTTCTGGCGCGTAATTCCATAATGGGGTATAGGACTCATCAAGTTTAGACTCTTTGCACACACTAAATTATATGTATTAAATGGTGGTTTTGGATCTTGGGCTTCTTGCACAACTGGATTTTGGTTTAGATCTGAGACTTCTTGCGCTTATGGATTTTATGTCATGTATGATGGTTTAGAAATTATTTATCTTGCACCTTGGATTATGCTGATGAATAGGTGTTAGGATTGCTTGCGCCATGGACTAAGTTGATGCATAAATGCTTACACCTTAGTTTACTAGCATGCTTCTCACAATGTTATTGTATGTTTTCTCGTGAATGATTAATTGTGCACAATGATCGATAAGTGAATTATGTTAATCCGGTTATTAGATCATACGCGTACCTTGAAAATGATGTTGATTATTGTGAATTCGATGATTGATTTAATTGTGCACCTAGAAGTTAAGTAGATATTTGTTTGCGCCTTAAAAATTAAAATAAGTTGATTACTTTGCGCCTTGGCTTATGTTGTTGCTTGATTGATTTAGTAACTAAGTTCTCTTGCACCATGGAAATTTATGTTACATGTGTTGGTTTATTAGAATACTATTGTGCCTTGATGAATGTTGATGATGTTGATTTAGCTCAGTCGGCTTGGAATTGATTGTGTTGGTGGGATGTAGACACCTCCTTGTTCCTCATAACAGTCGCCAGCCCTAAGACCTTAAATGGTTAAAATCAATTGGAACCTGGGCTTGAGTGTTTCTTATGTGTCCTGGAGGTCCTAACCTTGCAGAGTAGGTTGCGGGGTAGAATATTATGTGATTCTTGTGATTATATTTATGATCCTTATGAATCGTTATGTTATCTTATGTTATCCTGTTGTTGTCTAATGATTGTCCTTATGAGATGCGTTGAGCTTTTAATATTCGTATTGTTATGCGTTGATATTAATTGTAGAATGAAATAATGTTGGGATGTTGTTAATTATTGTGTTAATACATCGATATGTGTGTCATGGTTCATGGTGATGATGTGTCGACATTGTGTCATATTTGATTATTAATGCATTATTATTGTTTCGTTAATATATGTGATTGATGTGTCGATGACGTTTCTATTTATTATGATGTTTTAATTTCCTAAGGACACAATAAAAGATTTTTTTTTTTACCTATTGTACATAGATTTTGTTGTCATAACGACAGGGTCGTTACACCAACTACCCTGAAATATAAATCTCAAATGTGAACAACCTATCACTCTCACTAAATCAATCACTTGCACGGTCACTTTGTCACTGTCAACTTGTACCAACACTCTGTCACAACCTATACCAACCTTTTTCAAATACTTCCTACAGATCCGTGAACTGTCTATACTGCAACAAACGGATGCCCGCAACTTTCTTTAATGCAACTCGAGGATGTTCATGCTTCTCTTCTCTACAACTCGTGGACTACTATAGAACCTTCCCAGTTTCATTGTCATTGTCTTTGTTTATTTCAATCTGTCACTATCATGTCAACTTGTACCAACCAACCTATACCAAACAATATGTACCAACAAATTGCACCAATAATATCATCAACCAAACCATATGTAATCACCAATACCAATCACCAAAATAAATCTCAACCATATGCACAATATCACCAAGATGTGCATCAAACAAGACTACTCATAACAAATCACAACCATCACCCACACATGCCTCTACAAAGCATGTACCAATCACAACCAAGTACCAACCTATATCAAAACAAGTGAATCAACCATACACAAGACCATACTCCAAGCTAACCAACAAAGATATTCTAGCAATACATCATACCATCCATAAACTGAGAACCATAAACTCTTATATCAAACCATGTGTGAAGCCTTAAACATGTACCACTCATAAGCCAATCATATACCAAGACTACTAACGAATTCCTTTCATAATGCACCACATGATATGCCAATAAAACCAAGCTAAATGCACGAGTAATGTGCCTCAAATCATTCTCTACAACATATACCATACATCCAAGAGGGCATAAACCAAACCTCACAAATTCATGCCTCAAGCATGCTCCACAACATCACTAAGATATAACCTCATAAATATATAGACATACATTTACACTCTGTAACTGACCTGATGCTTCAAATCACAAACCAACAGACCAACCTCATCCTTAGCAACCTGGGATGAATATCTATTTAGACCCTTTTCTGATCTTCTCACATATATTCGCTTTCCCTTTCTACATCATGCGGGTATACGCGCTTTCCTCCACTATGGCCCACAGATTTTCTTGCTTCTCTATGTTTGTGGCTCGCGGATAACCTTTGAAATCTTGTTTCAATCACTTTCTCTACAGATAGGAAAATTTCGTTCCTTCGGAACTTCGCTGCCTCAGACCTACACTTTCTCATATTTGTCAATGTATACCTACAAATAACCTTTAACAAAATATATATTTAATAATGTTTAATAGGTAGATAGGTGATAATAAGAGTCTCTTTCTATCTTATTTATACTTTGCCAAGTTCCTTCCTCTAGAAGTTTCCTTGTAACTATTTTACCCGTTTCTCCATCTTCTAGGGCTAACCTTCTTTCTTGTTGCAACTAATTTTCCTTAATTAGTCAACATATAACTCCTTTACCCTTATTGTTGCAACCACTTCATTATTTAATTCATTTATTTTACAACCACTTTGACTAGGGAATATTCTTTATGACTTTCTAGAAGCTTTTGACTTCTTGTTGACCTTCTAGGGGCTTCTAGATTACTCTAAGTGGTTCTCCAAATTCTCAAGGCCATATCTCCCTAACCATGAGGAACTATGTGGCGTGCCATATATCACCAAAAAAAACATGATGTGTATTATATATCCATGATAGTCTTACCTGCAAATTCACTGATATTCATTCCTTTATACCTTAAATAAACATGGGTCCCTTACTCATACCCTTGTGCTACTCAAATTCACTACTAGACATATGCAAAGGTTGAAATCATTCTCTAAGGGTGGAAATCAATCTCCAACATCACTATACAACAACCAACTATCTAAATAAAATGTCCAACACTTGACTCTTTCCTTTACCTGAAAATTTTCTTCTTCCACATTAATTATTGATAAGTCCAATGCATCTCCTGTGACCTTGTAAATTGAAGACAATTTTGATGGCAATATGTTTCGGGTGTCAATGGTAGACCATGATTTTCCCCTCTTACTCTTTAAGGTCCTTTCAAAAACCATTTTATTTGAATCTTTTTCAAATGAGGCACTCTATACAACAAAGGTTTCTTCATCAAAATAGATTTCATCTTGGACAACTATTGTAGAAGCATGTTATACATTTCCATGAGAAGGTTCGTCTTCGTCTGGGAAACAAATATTATCAATATCAAAATCCAAGTCCCTATAATCCAGCGATATATCATTTTTATGTGCTTATGGATCTCCTCCCTCTTGCCGAGAATTGGTTCTTTTCCTTTTAAATTTTATCTTGTGGGGGTTTTCTAAATTTCCCTGAAGGGGGTTTCTCTGTTCATCATCTCCTGAATTATTAGTCATGGTTTTTCTTCATTGGCTCTCTCTAGGCTAATGGTTTACCTTAGGTAAAAAAATTCTATAGGAAATGGAGTGTGATTGAGCATTCTTTTCATTGGAGGCTTTGCCTCTTTCTTTGTGATGTTTTGTGCTGCTTACAATGGCCTTTGTATCGCCAATGTTTCTACCAATTTCTTGAATATGAGGGTTGTGACTATCACTCTCTTCTTCTCCGAAAATAAGTGCATTTATAAGTGTAGGGATGAGACTGACTGATATTATGCTATTATAAAAAAGGTGATCAGGTTCAAACCCTATGATCTCTTCTATGAATCTTATGTTAAATTGATAAAAATAGGAAGCATACTCGTCAATTTTGGAAATTCCTCTTAAAAGAATTTTTCCAACCTTTCAAGGAAGAGGGATGAATTGATTTTTCCTTTTTTCATAAATGGTATGAAACCGTAATTTGTATTTTCTTTCCACTTCTATGAAAAGCAATTTTTCAGGCACATAATAGGGACGAAATATAGGCATTTTCATGAGAACAAAAAATCGTGATGATACTATAATCATTCAGTTTTTTTAGAACCCCATTTTCATTCAAAAAAGTCGATGCTTCCAAAGAGAGCCTAGAAGTATCATCTCCAAAGAGTAATTTCTTGAATTTAGACACAAATATATTATATACTTCATAAAAATAGTGACCAACCTTATGCCTTCATAGAGTTTGATACATCATAGTTACATGGTCCACCTTTGAATTCACCCTTTTCCGATACTTAAATATTATAGAAAATGACAGTACGTGATCGTGAATATCAAATAGTATTCCTTATAGAACTTCTTTTAATTTTTGAAACTCATCAACTACGCAGTAACCTCAGTTGATATGACATTATCCCAATCAAAGAGTGTGTTCTCATGAATTGTGAAATGCAAGATGTATAGTGCCAATCGAGGAATAGTTGTTGTAGAATATTGACCAACAATTCTAGTAAACAACCAAGCAATTTCCTTATAATGGTTCTTCAAAGAACTCACCTGAATCTTGGATATATCTTCTAGCATCGAGGCAAGGTATTTTAAGTACTCTTGCAAGAGTTCAATTCCATTGTTTTTTCCCTTCAGGAAATTTCTATCTTCTTCTCCCTTGTATACAAATATCGGCTCTAGAAACTTTAACATTTTATTAAAAAACATGGGCACTAATGAAATAGGAGATCCACTTTTCAATGGGATGGTTCTTCTATTTTGAATGGATTTTTTAATGCACCAGGTGATGATGTCTTTAAATTCAAAAACCTCTGGAATCCAACTGGCGACACCTATGCCTAATGTCCACACCTTATTTTTGTCTCTATATGACAATGTTGAATAGTACTGATAAGAACTAGACCAATGGAAATTATGGTCTTCAATGGGGAACATGTTCAAAGTATCCCCACATAACTGTTATTTTCTTAGGACCATCTTTAAAAAGTTGGTAAAATTCTTCGTAATATCGCTTAATAGAGTAAAATGACCTTTAAGTTAGATTTTCTTGGTGGAAGCATTAATTTGAAATAAATGTAAATCACCTCGAGATAAACATCATTAATTAAAAACCTTTTCATAAATGAATTCAGTAGTTGAGTCCGTAAAAATAAAATTTAATGTGACTCGAGAAATGTGAAAGAAGGGGACATGTCATAGCAGGGAGGTAGAGTGGGAGTTTTCAAATGAAAATGCAAGCCCATGAGTTCGCGATAAGAAAAATAAACTAAGTGTTGAACTGCATTAAAATGAAAAGGGAAATAAAAACAAGTCCGTGAATATGATGGAAATGTATAAGTATGGTAGGAATGATAAAATGAAGAGAGGGATGAAGGAGGTGAGGGATACCTAGTCAAGAAATTTTATGGGAATGGAAAAGTCATAGAAATGAAAAGAAGGAAGGAAGGGAAAAACAATGGCACTCAATAGAACATTCTAGAAGGTCCAAAACCTTATCACAATTGAAGGTGGAGGAAGTCAAAAACATATACCTATATGGCTATTGAGTTATGTTATAAACTGGTCCACTCAGAGGAGAAGGGGTTCTATTCTTTTTCATGGTATGGTATATTGTTACGTAGTTGAGAAAAACATCTGAGAGTGGTATTATGTGATCATAATAGAGGAGATATCGTGTAGTAGCCATACAAGCCATAGTTCAAATGCCACTCCATAGAGAGTGCCTCTTTCTTTGTACTTGCATCATTCTATACCAAAGAAAAGAATGCAGAGAAACCTCACCTTCTAGCTTGGTTTTCTCCCATATTGGGTTTCCTGGGTCATATCTTGTGTGTATGGTTTGATTGTATTTTACTATTCTCTATTTTCCACATTTTATCTATTTCATGCATAAACAGAAAAATCAATAACTAAGTATTATGAGATCTGAAGGAAAAATAACTCTAATAGTAAATATTTCAATATTTTTTTTATTAGATTTGATTTGACGAACTGTTCTAGTGGAATATCCACGACAATTTACAAATCAATCTATCTATACATAAGGTAATTGAAAGTTAAAAAAACATTATTCCTTTTGTACTTATCTTGGAGTTGGCACATGGTATTTAATAGAAATATTACTAACAAAAAAAATATTTCAATGTTGACCAGAGATAACAATATTTGAATGTCCACTAAGTAAAATATTTCAATATCGACTATATATATATATATATATATATATATATATATATATATATCAATTGTAAAACAATTGCATGTAAAAGGAATTCTTATAGTTAAAACATTTCAATGGTGTGGTGCTCAGTTTGAGGAAGATGTGTAATTTCTTTCATTCTCAACTTTGAACCTGTCATGCATCGAGAGGGATCAAGTCCCTAGAGGTGAAAATATATTTTAGAATGAAAAGTATTGAGAAAAGTTTTTCATATCAAGGGATTTGATCCCCCTCAGTGCATGATAGATTCAAAGTTCATATGGATTTATATTATTAATTCAAGTTTAAACATCTACTTATCTTTTTGAAATTTCCATAATCTATGTCTTTTTAAAATGGAATACAACCCTTAAAGTCAAAATTTTATATTCAATGTTCCCATCCATTTGCATTCTCTTGTACTTTTCTTTGGCTCACATGTTTATACATTGTATTGGTAGATAGGAGTATATGAGTATTTATTTTTTTCTTATTTATACTAACATAGATCTACTTTAACTCTAGACATATCATACAGAGAGGGATCAAACCTTTTCTTGAGGTTTTTTCAATTAAAAAAAAAAGCATCTCGATGGAATTGATCCCTCTTTGTAGTGTTGTTAAAGAGGTAATGGGGGGGTCGAAGGGCCCATAGTGATAATAGTGTAGTTCATTCTATGTAAGGTGTATCAGGTCCACTATATTATTAAATAATTCCCACTATGGTAGTTAGATATATTAATGTAAACATAATAAATGTAAGAGGACTTCTTAGAACTTTTATCTTCTAGAAGGTGCCTCCTCTAGAATGTTCTTAGTTGGTTGGTAGCACTATATAAATGGGTTCAAGCAATGTAAAGAAGAAAAAGAAGAAGTGTTGTATTTGGAGCAGTAGCTCATTAGGAGGTTGCCCCCTCGAAGAGGCAAATGAATAGGAGTGGATCCTTTCCGTAATAGGATCTATTGTATGGTGTTTCCCTACCTCAATGGTTTTCATAATAATAAGTGTGGGTTTTATATATTTATGTTAGATATTTGTATGTGATTTTGTATTCAGATCTACTTGGTACTTAACACTCTCCATGTATGATATTATAGATCTATAGTTAAGATGGATTCATGTTGATATATCTGTGTGTGTGTGTGTGTGTGCACGCGCATGCGCCATGTGTCAATGAAATATTAAGCATGAAAGGAATTACACATCTCCCTCATACTTAGTAGCACACCACTGAATTATTTTAACCATATATATATAAAGTTGATACTGAAATATTTACTTAAGGTGGACATTAAAATATTTAATTTATGGTTAAGATTGAATTTGTTTTTAATGCCACATGTCAAATCCATGTTAAGAATTGAAGGAATTGCACATCTCCCTCATAGTTGGATGTAGAAAGCACCTATTGGCGGAATGATTGTTTTTTTTACTTTCAATTACTTTATATATATATATATATATATATATATATATATATATATAACTTCTGGTGGACATTGAAATATTTTATTTATCAATGATATTGAAATATTTATTTTATTATTATTATTATTATTTTAAATGATATCAACTCTATGTTGAGCATGAAAGGAATTGAACTACCTCTCAGTTTGGAGAAGAGAAAATAATAAAATCAACATTGCTAAAATCAGAATAAACTCTCATGATCTACATAATGAAACTGGATGTTGGACAATTCTCAAAATATCATGCGATGAAAGAATCTATCATCGTTGTGACACTAAGAGGCTAAAAGATGAAAAACACTTCCTCTTAGATTGTCCTACCTATACCCCTATTAGATCACAATTTAGAAATATGTGCCACAATATAGACCTTCCTAACCTCCAAAGTCATCAAAACTATGGTGATCTCAAAACACTTCTCTCCAAGCGTTTTGAGCATAGAAATACAATTTTAAAGAAATCGATGTAAGCTCTTACATTCTTACGGATTGATAGACAAATTCAGTCTCAGTGGACGTTAATCATCATCATCATGATGTATATATATATATATATATATATGATGATGATGATGATGATGATTAAGGTCCATTGAGACTGAATTTGTCTATCAATCCGTAACAGGGTTAAGTATTACTTGCAATTAATTATAACTTGTCCATATTAAATCCATCTTAACTCTAGATATAGGATCAAGTCCCCTGAGGTGAAAATTTTATTTTAATTGAAAAAATGTTGAGGAAAGGTCCCCACCTCAAGGATTTGATCCCTCTTGATGCATGATAGTAAAAATGGATCTATGCTAGTATAAATAATAACAATTGCTTTGAGAGGTGCTTTCTATAGCCTAGTATGAGTAGACGCGTAATTCCTTTCATGCTCAACATGGATTTGATATCATTTAAAATAATAATAATAATAATAATAATAATAAATATTTCAATTTCATTCATAAATAAAATATTTCAATGTCCAAATTAAGTTATATATATATATTCCCATAAATATTGTTATGAAGAACAACCCCAATAGTAACCCAAAGTATCCCGGGTTCCATTATTTTAATCTTCTGAAAATACCAAATCTATCATTGTTCTAACATATTTTTCTTCTTCCTCTCTCTCATATTCTACTGCCTCTTCCTTCTCTACATTTTCATTATCTTCTTCCTCTATGGATGCTCTATCTTATTTTTCTTCCATTTCTCAAACATAATCCTCTTTATTTTCTTATTCTTCACAAGTAGCACTTTCCATGTATTCAAGCCTTAAGGGATAAGGGGAGTACCTATCCTTCTAGACACTTTAAGAGAGGGCCATGTTAATCACTTGAACAATCCTTTATGGGAAGAGGGATCAAATCCCTCGAGGTGGGAACCTATCCTCATGTTTCCTCAAATAAAATAAAATTTTCACCTCAAGGGAGTTGATCCTATATCCAGAGTTCAAATGGATTTATGATGTGTGTGTGTGTGTGTGTGTGTGTGTGTGTGTAATTTTTCTCAAGAACATAAACAAAATTATAAAGAATTGAAAGTAACCCATTACCCTCTTAAGGTCCGATAGACAATTTTGGTCTCAGTGGATGTTAATCATCATCATCATCATCATCATCATCATCATCATATATATATATATATATATATATATATAATCTAATTTTAAGGTCATGACTAAGCCATACACCAAATTGGTGTATGAGAAACCCTTGTTTGTGGGACAAGGGGACCCCTCCACACAACAATTTGACTGCTAAAGTATACATATGTATACATACCCTACACCTCTCTAGATCTAAACTTGTGACCTCTTAGGAATATATATATATATATGATGATGATGATGATGATGATGATGATGATGAAGACGATGATGATTAACATCCACTTAGACCGAATTGGTCTATTGAACCTAAAGAAGGTAATATATTACATTGATTTCTTTAAAATTGTATTTCTATGCTCAAAAAGCTTTGAGAGAAGCGTTCCAATATTACCATAGTTTTGATGACTTGGGAGGTTATGAAGGTTTTTTTTTCGGCACATATTGTTAAATTGTGATTTAATAGGGGTATAGGTAGGAAAATCTAAGAGCAAGTGTTTTTCATATTCTACCCTCTTAGTGTCACAAATATGATAGATTATTTCATCCCACGGTGTTTTGAGAATTGTCCAGCATCCAATTTCACTATGTAACTTGTGAGAGTTTATTCTTATTTTAGCAATGTTGATTTTATTATTTTCACTTCTCAAAACTAAGAGGTACTTTTGATATTCTAAATTAGGGTTGATCACCTCCTTGTAGTATCTTAATTTCCTTTTATCCACTAATTCTTTATAATACTACATATTCTCCTTAAATTTAGAAGTGACAATGTTTGTAATATTATCAGTTTTTTGCATTATGGATTCTTCTTGTATTCCCAAATTATTTAGCCAAGATCTGGAATCTTTATGCCATCCCTGCTTGAGCCACTAGTGGTTTTGGATAGAGTTTGAAGAAATTTGGGGGAGCCTCTTATCATCCATGTTGTTTATCTTGTTCTTGGAAGTTAGTTATTTAATCATAGAAATGCTCTCAACAGGGAAAGGGATTGATTCTATGAGGAGGATAGGATAGGGTGTACTTCCTTTAATTTTGACATTATAAGCTATTAAATTATTTTGAATATGTTATATGTTTCTCTGAGATTCTCTAGATACACATATCCCTGATACTTAGCATCACACCATTGAAATAATTTAACCACCAATTTAGATCCACCTTAACTTTGGATCTATCATGTGATGAGAGGGATCAAATCCCTTGAGGTGCAAACATTTCGTCATGTTTTTTTCAATTTAGAAAAAAAATTCACCTCAAGGGACTTAATCCCTCTCCATGCCTGACAGATCTGGACTTAATATGTGTCTACACAGGTTCTTTACACACACACATGCCATGTGTCAACTCCATGTTGAGTACCTAAGTCTCCATCATACTAATTAGCAAACCATTTAAATGTCTTCACCATGAGAATTTTTTGAATTTCAATTCACACACACACACACACTATGTGTGAAGCTTTGAGACTTTTCTGAGTCTTTTTGTTTACTTCATTTGGTGTGATCAAAACCTTCTTTGGAAAGATCGAATTCGTTAGGAAATTCATACTTGATTTTGCTGAAACAATTAAACGCTTGCAAAAACTTATTCATAGAGATGCTAATTTTAAATGAAGTAAAGAAGAAAAGGAATCCTTTGAGAAAATTAATATTGTTATCTCTCAAGCACCTTTTTTAGGGAGTCCCAATTTCAACAAGGGTTTATTCCTTTACAGAACTTGATCTCCATTTATATACATAATTGACTCCCAAAAAGATGCAACCCTAAGAGGGTAATGATGACAATTATCGTCACCATGATTTCTTCCTCTGATCAATCTCTAGCAACTTTCCTTACTCAAAAGGGTGATGATAACAACGAAACTCTTATTTCTTTCATCAGTACCAACTTACAAGGGGAAGATTTGAACTACCTTTCCATTGACAAATAGGCTTATGATGTTTATAAGGTTTTTAATCATTTTAGATCATATATTCTTAATAATTGTATTAAATTCATAGTGCCTCATGTTGTGGTGAGGTCACTTTTTATGCAACACGAGTTAGGAGAATGGAGGGGAAATTGCATGACTATTATCCAAGAATTTGATCTTGAAATAGAACCTGCCAATATAGTCAGGGGTCAAGGTTTTTGTATGTTGGCTACGAAATCTCAAGACTCCTTAGATCCAGGTGAGTCTGGATGGGAAAATGAGATGTCTGTGTATTCTAACAAAATACATTTTATCCAAACCAATAGTGACTCCTGGTACTTTGAACTTTCTTATTTACTGTATTACAGTATGGGCTTGAATCACTTGAATTCTAAAGAAAAAAGAGCACTATGATTTATATCTTCCCACTATCATATGATAAACTCAGTTTTATTCTGAAAAAAATTATGATGGAGTATTATTAAGATGCTTGGAGAGATATGACACAAAAAATGTATTGAAATATCTTCACAATGGCCCAAACAGTGGGAATCTTGTAGGAGAAACAAAAACCCATAAGATTTTGATGGCAAGTTACTATTGGCCAAATTTATTTTGATATTCTCATGTGTAATGCCCATATATTTCTAAACATCATTAAGTTTCCTAAACATTTTATGAAAGTAAACTGAAACAAAACTTCATAGCATGATATTGACTTTTATAACAACAACTTCAGTAACTTAGATTTGTCAGTAATACTAAATTCATGACAGAATGAAATAAATACATAACTTAACAAGTACCTGGATCTGATGCTAATTTATGTTGCCTCTTTTCCTTGCTGCTGCCTTTTTGCTCCCTGCTACACAGATCAACCCTGCCACAAACAGGAAAATAACTAACCAAAACTACTGTCCACCCTGCCAACTAGGAAAACTACCTAGCTCTAGGATATCTACGGATATCCTAGCCCTCCGTACCCAAAACCTCCAGCAACTCGGTGCCTCCCCTGATCAAATGCCACAGTCAAAAAAACTTTGTGCTCACAGCAAGTCCAAAAATCCTCCAGCATCCCCCTCCAATGTCCAATCCCCCTCACGTAATCCTCCCTGCCTCCCTTATCCCTCCTTCACCGACTCCTGCAGTTACTCCTCCAACCACCCCCCGTGCATGTCCCTTCTCCCTCCTTAAATGTTTTATCTTCTCGGGATTCATAGGCTCCCTCTCTACATACGCAACCATTTTATATCATTTTTCATTGATCCTTTAAATTTTATTTCTCAGGTCATTAAATGTGATCTATAGTTAGAGTATTTCTTAGTTAATCACAATTATCTTCTTTAATTAATTTTTACCTATAGTCCTTAAATCTTTATTTAATTACGGTCGTTACATACACCCACCCTTCAAGAAACTTCGTCCCAAAGTTAAGGTATCTGATGGTACAAAGAAAAAGAGCATGGTTCACACATTCACAACAAGTGACTGACACTATCAGTAAGTAATTCAAGAAAGTTCATACATACTAGTGTACATGTACAAGAAATGCATGTGTAGCTAGTACATGCAAATCTCATGCACGTACTAATAATCAAACTGTCATCCTTTAATAATTTAGGTATACATTCAATCCAATCAGCAAGACTAGTCTTTTATAAAAGACAAAAATCAATTAATTGTGTGAGAAATCGTTTAATTACAATTGTCCGATTCAATAATTTATTTTAAACAACTGTGGTTTAGTTACATCATAATGAATATTCTTATATACACATTTCTCCTTTTTTTTTTTGAAGGGACGACATCAAACTCCACCACAAGATAGATCTCCATAAAGCCTCAACTACTCTACTCATCCTTCCTCCCTAACCTACTTCCAACTCCATTCCTATCCGTCCTCTACTAGACTATCTTGGAGCGTCAGCTATACTGACCTAACTCCAAATAGAACCCATAAGTGGAAGTGTTGCTATCTCGACCAAGCTTCCCTAGCAGGCAACTGACAGTCATCATCACATGACCTAGGGAGCGTGACTAGCACCGTTCTCCCATGACTTCAGGTTTCGTAGGATACACGGTGGGAAATGCCTCCACCCCTCCTAATCAGATCTAGGGTCCACCCCTACAATGGCCCACCCTACAATGGAGGATACACGGTGGGAAATGCCTCCACCCCTCCTAACAGAACCAGGGTC
>ML791535.1:449667-469848 GCA_009831015.1 Picea engelmannii
ATTTAATTTAAATTATTTCAACATTTTGACTATATATAAAAATGATTAATCGTCCTCACAAGGGTTCGGGCATGCATGGGTTCCACGTGCCCACCTGGCTTCCTCGAGCTCCCTCGTATCTAACCTCAACATCCTACACCTGTCAGCTCCTTCAAACTCCCCATGCGTCCTTTCTCTGTCCCACTTTCTCATCCGCTAGGACTTTCCTCGCATCTATCTTTGTCCACCACAGATCTGCCTCTGCTCTGCTCAGAGGTTTTCAAAATCACACATGCCATGGCTCACCTCCACACCGTTGTTCTGAGCACTTTACCAGTTCGTTTTGTAGGAACAGAGTATATTGATATGGCCCCTGATAAGATGCAGGACCTGGAGTCCAGTCTCCTTGAATTGTTGGGAACCAATCCCTTGTCTGTACATTTTGCGGAGCTCGCCCTCAGCTATAGTAAGAGGTACAATTCAGTCCGCATGTTGTGCACAGTTTCAGTACCTTCATAAAGAATGCTGAGTTAATTGAGTCATGAATCTGCATAAACCTTTCTTACGCTAGGGTAATGAATGGTAATTTACTCTTTCGAACAAAATGATTTTCTTGAAACTCCTGCTCTGTACGAATTCTGGTATTCTGCTTTTAATTTAATTCATTTATATTCATAATTTCATTCGTATGTGCATATGCATGTAGTTAGATTCATATACCTTGTCTTATGTATTGCTCACGGCCCTTGGCTCCTAACTGTAAAAATTCCCACTTAAATTTCGGGTTTCGGGGTTTCCTTATGCTCGATGCTGAGAGTCTCCTGCCCTCACGGATTCCTGATCTCCGGTATGCTGATGCGCTACCTTCTAGATTTAGCCCTCCTTTCGTTATGCTTTGGTCCATGTGACCCTGTCCTATGTGACCGTAGTCCTAATTCCTGTCGGGATTCGGGATTTCGCGGCTTTCGCTGTCACGAACCTCTGTCCTCACAGACTCCCAATTACCAATTCTCTTATATGTTACTTGTGTGTCAGCCCTTCGGGCTAAATTCTTGGTTCATATGACCATTGTACCACAAGGCCACAGCTTTGTCCCTTATCAGGGTTTCGGGTATCGCCATATCGCATTGCACGAATCCCGTGTTTACGAAATTCTCGATATCCCGATATCCGATGCGCCTCTACCTTGCATGTTAGCCCTTCCAGCTACACCAAGGTCCATGTGACCTGCACCTCTATGACCATTTCCTTATGGCTCCCCATCGGGGTTTCGGTCCTCCTCGGGAAAGGATTTCATCGATTCAAAATTTGCGATGCCTTTTTGCGTTTACCTTGGGTCAACGAATGGTTAAATTTTAACTTTTGCGAGTTTAAAGGTTAATGAAATCGGGATTCGGGATTTCGCGATTCTTACTATCATGAACCGCTCGTCCATGGAATCCCCGATTTCCCGATGCGCGATATGTTTAGGTCTTAATTAAACAGTCATTAATTAATTCTTTTAATCAAGGGTTAAGAGTTAAGTTAATTGCGTCGGCTTTCGGGGTTCGTGATTTCATAGTGCATGGACACCTTGTCCACGAAACTCGCGATATCCCGATACCCGATGCCACCTGTCCACCGTTGACCCTTCCATGGGCCTCGCTATCCCTTGACTTATCGGGAAATCACGTTTTGCGATTTCATAACTCTTGTTGCTATGTTTCCGGGACTCTCGACATCCCGATACCCGATGAAGCCCTCCTGTGGAGCTTTCACCGATGGCGCTAGATGATTGCCACGCGTCCTCGAAATGAACGGCTCAGATCTCGTCGGGGTTCCTTGCTTTTATCAGGAATTTTCCCATCGGGAAATCGGCACTTGCGCTGTTGTGATCCTCTGTCCTCACAAATCCCAACTCCCGATCCCCGATGGTACTTTGCGTTGACTCTCGTGAGAGTTGACCTTTTTGACACCTGTCCTCCCTCGATGTATCAGAGTTCACGAGTTCGCGAATCCAACACCTATGAGTTTCGGGACTTGAGTTTTCCCAAACCCCGATCTGCGATCATTTGGTGTGACGCGACACCTGTCCACCACCCTAACCCTGGTGGTCCCACAACGCTTACGTCACTGTCGGGATATCGCGGATCGCGATTCCCAGCGACGAGGTTTATTTGTCTTCGAAAACCCCGATTTCCTGATCCACGACTCTTCGGGATCTCCTGACACGCGTCACGCACAATGGATGGTCCAGATCCGATCGGGAAATCGCGTATCGCGATTTCAACCTGCACAAGTCTCTCGTCTCCGGAAACCACGATTTCACGACTCTCCGGGATCTTCCAACACGCGTCACTACCGTTTGGACGGCTCCGATCCTATCAGGAAATCACGGATCACGATTTCAACATGCACGAGTTCTACACTCCTGAAATCTCCGATGGGTAAAATCCCGATTCCTCCCCAGAACGCTGACACGTGTCCTGCAGAGATCAACGGCTAGGATCCGTTCTCGGGATTTCTAGAACCACAAGGTCTCGATTCTCAGAATTAACAAAACCCCGATGACTCAGATTTCCCGATGACTCTTCCGGGACTCCTCCTATACAAGCTAGGGCTTAAACCCCACGCAACTTTTCTAGATCTAACGGCTGACGGGATTCCGCCTGAGATCTGACGGCGCAGATCCATTCTCCCGTGTAACAGACAGCTCTTCTTTGGGAAAATCGATTAGTTGCACAAAACATTACGTAGTGTTAAAATTTCCCTCTTGGCACGGTTGAAATTTATATGGGTCTTTAGTTCATTATTACAATCATCGAGGCTTAATATAGGCAATTAGTTCACACTATTAATGTGCGGTACAAGTCTGCTAAATTTCCTTTTTTCGATTGTGCATCGACAGTTTCCCTCATTTAGGTAAGTTCGAGGTGAAATAGGCCTTTTCAATATCTCGCAATTGCCCTTTTTTTTTTGCATTTTATTTAGTATGGTTTACCGCCACTTAATTTAAAGGGCGTTCCATTGAATATTCAGACTAAACTATAGTAACCACACATAATCCATTTACAGGATATTGCCTAAAGCAGTTGCTTGTGATACATCTATGATATCATTTGCTTGGATAATGAAGGGATACTACCTGAGTATATTTTCGGGTACTGTATCAGTCATATTGGGTCAAACTGAACATGTTTTGTTTGTAGTTTAAGCGTGGATGGAGTTAACACTCGGGGTTTTGGCCCTTAGGCCCAGATTTTGAACTAAGACGCTCTGATACCATATGTAATGCCCATATATTTCTAAACATCATTAAGTTTCCTAAACGTTTTATGAAAGTAAACTGAAACAAAACTTCATAGCATGATATTGACTTTTATAACAGCAACTTCAATAACTTAGATTTGTCAATAATACTAAATTCATGACAGAATGAAATAAATACATAACTTAACAAGTACCTGGATATGATGCTAATTTATGTTGCCTCTTTGCCTTGCTGCTGCCTTTTTGCTCCCTGCTACACAAATCAACCCTGCCACAAACAGGAAAATAACTGCCCAAAACTACTGTACACCTTGCCAACTAGGAAAACTACCTAGCTCCAGGATATCTACAGATATCCTGGCCCTCCGTGCCCAAAACCTCCAGCAACTCGGTGCCTCCCCTGATCAAATTCCACAGTCAAAAAAACTCTGTGCTCACAGCAAGTCCGAAAATCCTCCAGCATCCCCCTCCAATGTCCAATCCTCCCTGCCTCCCTTATCCCTCCTTCACCGACTCTTGCAGTTACTCCTCCAACCACCCCCCGTGCCTGTCCCTTCTCCCTCCTTAAATGTTTTATCTTCTCAAGATTCATAGGCTCCCTCTCTGCATACGCAACCATTTTATATCATTTTTCATTGATCCTTTAAATTTTATTTCTCAGGTCATTAAATGTGATCTATAGTTAGAGTATTACTTAGTTAATCACAATTATCTTCTTTAATTAATTTTTACCTATAGTCCTTAAATATTTATTTAATTAGGTTCGTCACATCATGAATATGTCGGGAAATGTAATATTTGTGAATTAAGTGCAGGAAAGGAGAAGAAGGCGTCTATCCCATTGCAGCTAGTAACCATTTCTAAAGAATATTAGCAATGGGGAATATATGTTATAGGAGAAATTAACCCAGACTCGTCAAAACAACACAAAAACATCTTAATAGAAACAATTTTTTTCACTAGATGGTTGGAAGCCATTCCCCTTACTTCACTTAATGAAAAGGTAGTCATTCAGTTTCTCGAACAATGGCTAATTTCCAGGTTTGGAGTACCATCTGTGATTGTGCTTGATAATGATACTTATTTTTGCTTGTACTCTTTTCACTAAATTTGCACTTGAGAAAGGGATTATCCTTAGGTATTATACTAATTAATATCCATGGGGAAATGGTGTATCTAAGTCTACTAATATGAATTTGATTTTCCTAATTTAAGAAAATTGTTACTAAAAATCATAAAAGTTGGCATAATGATTTACATAATGCTCGATGGGTTGATAAGGTGACCCCTAAGGAATCTT
Source organism: Picea engelmannii (assembly GCA_009831015.1). Taxonomy (NCBI): domain Eukaryota; kingdom Viridiplantae; phylum Streptophyta; class Pinopsida; order Pinales; family Pinaceae; genus Picea; species Picea engelmannii. Next base: position 454,196 of record ML791535.1, read on the forward strand.
TAGGCACTTCTTGATATTTTCTTTTTTATGGTCAGGAGGCGATTTTACCAATAAATATCTATATCCCATCTTTTCAATTGTCCTATTCCTCCATAGGTTAGCCTCTCTCCAGTATATAACAATGCATTGATGCATTTCTTATGCTAGAGGAGGAAAGGGAAAAGGATAAAAAGAAATTCACAACTCACCAATAGTTTGTTAAAAGGTGTTTCAATAAAAATAAATATGTTGATGATAACTTTAAAGTGGGGGATCTAGTTCTAAAATGGGACAAAGTTAATGAAACTAAGGGAAAACACTATAAATTTTATAATTTATGGCTTGGTCCTTACCAAATAGCTAAGAAAATTGGGGCTATCACTTTTCGATTACAAATCTTGGGAGGTGAATTGTATTCTCTCCCTATCAATGGCGAGAGTCTCAAATGATATTTCACCTAGCTTCTCCATGTGAATAGTTTTGTGTTACAAAATTTTCTTTTCTTTTGGATTTCTTTCATTTATTTTTATGTCTCATTTTTGTTTTAGTTTAATTAACATTTTTTCCTTCATAAATTCATATTTTTTTGTATCTCGACAATAGTGTTGCATTTTCATCTTTTGGTGGAACATGATAAACTATCCTCAGATATCATGCCTTGTCTATTTGGTACCAAAAGTAAGGGGAATCAAGTTTTAATAGGAATAGAAGTCAGGATACATGTGTGTGTGTTTGTGTGTGTGTGTGTCTGTGATCTGAGGGAGAAACATATTTCTTGATCTATGGTTAGGAATTTATGAAAGGTGATATTAAGGAAGGAAGGGAAGTATGGCTCATACTATGTAGTGAAACTAATGAAAACATTATTCCTTTTAGGGAAGAATTTTCCTAAAAATCCAAAGTAATTGTTCATCTTCTCCAGTGATATATATCATCTTCCTAGACTAAGTTCATATCCCACGTGAAATCCTCATCACAAGACTATCCAAAAAGGGATACACATGTTTTGCATGATAATAATAAGAGGAAAAAAGTGGCGAGGAAGGAAAATAACTCTAAGGGGACGAACAATGTCAAGAAGGTAATGAAAATATCTTTGTAATGGCTATGGATGCTCAGTGGAAGAGGAGAAAGGTTTATGATATAAAGGTGACTCCATTGGGGCTATGGACGCTCACTCACAGTAGAGCAACACCATAAAGGTAATAGACTTACCTAGAGATTACTAATTAAGTTTCTCCTATCATGGATGATATTAGATTAGGCTTCATTTGTAAATCATTGATCACTGGTCAATGATAAAGATCTTGGAAAATATGATAAATCCCCATGACAAGGCATCCATGTCATTCCCTGGATTATATATACATATTTGTAAATATTTCTTGAGTTCTATCTTATGTTCTAAGTTTTTCACCTGAAATTTGCATTATTATTCTCCCAAGGTATAGTCAGATATTATGGTTTCGCATAGTGAATGTCCATTTGTTGAGTACACAACACACCCTTTTAAAATTTTGAATTTTAGGATACTACTTTCTTTTGTTACTTTTACATTATTTTGTGTTTTTTACTTTTTTCTAGATTGTGTACTATTTTCTTTCTGAAGTTGATGTTTTTTCTTTCTTTTTCTTTTCACATTTTTTCATACTTTGAAATATTAGGAAAACTCTAAAGAAATTCTCGTGTTTTTCACAAAATGGAAAATAAAAGGAAATAATTTAAAAAATAATAAATGAGAGTTTAAAACACAAAGATCACATGATCCATTGAGGATCGAGGCACAAAAGAATGAGTTTAAACAACCTAAACTCATGATCCCGATGCAATTCTTAAAAATAAGTGTTAATGATATATCAACATTGGGGGAAGTCCAGAAGCTTGAAATAAAAGTGTCAAGAATTCACTGATCATTGATAATCCATTGGTCATCAACAAAATTCATTAGAGCTTTGAGGTAAGGAGTTAACATAAAGTTCCAATCAATGATGAGCTATATGGAATTGAAAAAAATAATACGAATTCCACAAAAAGTAAATAGGAGATATCACCAATCGTCGATGAGCTATCAAGAATCGAAAGAAATCATATGAGTTGCGTACAAAAGGAGTAACACATCTATGTTGATATCGATGAACCATTTTTTCCAAAGAGTAAATCCTAGCAGTCTAATCATGAGCAAGGATGGATCTTGACCGTTGAGCCTTCCACATGAATTGTATCCACTTCGATGACTATATAGGTTCATTACACTGGCCATGTCATCATGCCATGTCACTTGTTGTATGGGTTCATGTTAATGAACATGATTCATCTTCACCACGTCATTCAACCACATCACCTATCATGTTAACCATCCATGTCACCTACCATGTCACCTTCCATGTCAACCGTCCACATCACCTACCATGTCATTATTTTTATGGACATATTTCATAATTATATATAGAAATAGGGTTTTGATAGTTATTCGATCTGTCACATTTCATCATCAATGTCGATCATTAGTGGTCGGGGTTCTCCTTTGAATGTTTTTAAGTTGAGGAAAATGGGTTTTTTTCGATGTTAATGGACATAGTAAAGTGTGCCAATAATACTCTCTTAAAATAATCTAACAAAGCTTCCCCCACATGAAGCTATCCATTGACGGTCGATGGGACATACAAGGTAACATTTAACATAGTTGGATCTGCAAAATCTCATCTCCATGTTCAAAATTTGATTTCTTTTATTCCTATATTTTCCATAAAAGGAAAACCATTCAAATAGAAAAATTTCATTTCATTTTCTCAGGCATAAATGCTTGTTTGTTAGACGACTTTGAAGAATTACAATAACTAGTGATACAACAAGCAATCTGTTTATATTCTATGTAAGCAATACTAGTCCCATTTTTTAGGATTTCAAGTGGTTTTATGATCATATATGATTCATATTTTCTCCCTCCCCCTTGGCCCAACTTTTTCTAAGTGATGTATAACTGATCATATTTATAAAAAAATTGTGATGTCCACCACATAAGCTTTGAAGCATAGTTCAAAGAACGTTTTGGCATCTCATTCCTAGAGTTGGAAAACTATAAGTTTCATCCCCTAGACAATAAATGAAACCATATATGCAGTTATCACAGGGATACAATCATGGGGCATTGGGCCTCTTGTGTGGACTATAGTTATTCTTACCAGTTTCCTTTTGGAAGTGGCCATATTTTGGGGGAATTTGCAATTGAAGTCAAATTATTGTTATTGCACTATGTGAAAATGAAATGGCCATGGATATGGGCATTATAAATTGCCATATATTGAATTTCCCACATTTAAATAGCTCTACTAGGCATGTGTTATCGGATGTTGATTATATGTTTTGTGATGATTGTTCCCGATCCTCCTAGGGTGTGAATATGTTTTATTCTTCACCATAATATACCATCTTATCACTTAAATTCTTGTTGATATGTGTCACCATAATTCTATGTGAGTCTCATGCTACGTGACCTGGCCAAAAATGATTGCATGACCTTTCATTGTTGTTACTCACCATGTGTCTTGTAAATTGCATGTACAACCTTGTTTTCATGTAAAGTATCATGTATGTCTTTCCTTACTTAACACACTTGAACAAATCTTTGAGATATTTGGACATGGAACCATATCCTCTCCAGTCCCATCATGTCCTTGATTACCTAACTTTATCATATGATTTTATTTATTGGCTAATGATATGTACCTTTATTTCTATCTACCTACACATACTCTAAGTTAACTATGAGATTGTGTAATCTTTAGGGCACACACGACTCTTGTAAGACATAATACACCTTGATCCAACTCCCATGAATGTGGCCTTTTATAGTTTGACCTTGTAATGTGGCCAACTTCTCTACCCCTACTTCACTTATGTATACCAAGAAAAAGGGTCCTAACCGGTGCATAAGCAGTTTTCCATGGTTCTTCAAAAACTTGTTTTCATACATTAATACCAGAGAACCAGGCTGTAGAATATTGCAATTAATGTTGCATTCGTGCCATGCCTTCTGTCTCTACTTATGAAAGTACCAACTTCTAGGTACCATATCCATAGTTAGAATAAAACTATGGACCCACTATATGCTAGGAATATTCTTGGTCGTCCAACGCCTTTGACAATATTGTATATGTTCATGAGGGTATTTTGTGCCCTTGTACCAATTCATCAATTCAAAATATATGGGGGAATGGAATCTCTCTTTGATACACTCCACCACGTGTTCCCATTCATGTATCTTTGTGTGATGTGTTACTCACTAACGTGTAGGTGTTCCTCACTAACGTGTAGGTGTTACACACAGGCTTCCTCTAGTGACTTGTGTGTTTCTTTTTGTTACTCTTCACATGAACATGCTTCCTCCAATGACCTCTATGTTGTTCATTCTAACTCTTTTCATGCACATGATTTCTCTAATGACCTTTGTGTTGCGTGGTGTAACTCTTTGTGCACTCTGTCCTCTTCTAGATCCCTTTGTGTGCCATGCAAGAATTGCTTCTGCTGAATGACCTCAAACTTAGGAGGTGTCTACGCTACGTTTTTATCTTCCCCTCTACATTTTGATCTAAACTTTCTCCTTGTCCTAGGTCCATTCTCGTCTGGATGCCTCTCTGGGTGATTGCATGCACATCGGTTTCTTCTTTTGGCTTCTGAACTTCATGCGGCTCCATAGTCACCATATTGTAGTGTCCCTTATTATCTTCACATTTTTCAAAAAATTCCAGGAAATATTTCATGGCATGATCTACGTTGTGTAAATATTCATAAAGTGCACATGGTTTGGTATAAAAGCGCAAAAAGTGGCCTACTTTGAATAGTTAAATAAGGTAGGTGGCCTTCCTCCACCACCATCGTATCTTCCTCTTCCTCATCCATATCCTTCTCTATGGCCTCCTTGGTATCCTCCTATGTCAAAGCCTCTGTGGTCTCTACCCTTTCACTTTATGTACTCGAAAATCATCTGCAATGTGCTCTTGCATCATTTGTAGCAACCAACAGTTGTTCATGTTGTGGTTGATGGATTTCCAAAACTCACATAACATACTATGCATAGACTTCACATACGTCTACAATGTTGGGAAACAAGGAGGTATATGACCCCATTGCTTACAAATATCACACCATTTCATCTGTGGTCATTGTCGGGAACGAATTCGATGCACCCATTGCTACGTAATTTTCTAGCATGGGGCACTCATTTTTATGGTGTCCCTCGGTGTTGCACATAGTAAAATAAACATTTTTTCACACTACCTTGACCTTAAATGTATCTTGTACATACATGGTGAGTTTTGTAAGTTCATATTGCACTTGGGCCAACCCTGTCGAAGTATCACCACCTCCCTGTGTAGCTTCTAGGCACATTTCAATTTCCACTACCTGCACTTAGGTCGTGACCTTTTTCTTGGTGAGAGGAACTTAAATATGAGGCATGAGTCTAGCAATAAACCATTCTCTATGTTGGACGTCTTGGAGTTGAAACATCATCCTATCCAACAAAATATTGAACCGATAGTCATAATCCCACATGGTTTCACTAGCTAATTGTTTAATCTCTTTGACTTATGTGATGCACTATGATTCAAAATCAGACTTTTGAAATTCCCTAAGCATATCTCTTGCGAATTATTATTGACTTCAACTTCTTCTTCACTTGTATATTCTCCTTCTCTTCGTTCTACTCTTTCTTCATCTACTCTTATCTATGCACTCTCTTTGTTTCCTTCTTCTTGGTGAAAAATGTGCAAGGGGGTTTGTTCAAAGAGGGGGTTCATCCATACTCTATCATCCTCTTCGAGGAGGGATCCAAAAAATATCAATATCTCTAGCTGCACAAGATTAATCATAAATTCTAAGGCCTATGCCCCTTCTTAGAGGGATCCATCACTATATTCTACTACTTTTTTGCTACTACTATATGCCTCATATTCCTTTGTTGTGACTACCTCTATTTCTAACCAAGGGGGTCTAACTTTGTGATCTGCATCCGTACTACCACTACTTCTGGTATCCTCTATTGATACCTTCTTCCTAATGATGCATCTTTTGGATGACCTCTCTTCTTCTACACTCCTTTCTAGCATAGAATTGTCTCATGCACACCCTTCTACTATACTTTCTTTCTCTTCATCTCATAATCAAGTACTCATTCTTGACCCTTTGCTTTCTCTTCTTTATTTATCTTCTTGACTTTCCTCCTTAGCTCTTCTTTTCTTGCATATCTCTCAACTCTTTTTTTTCTCTTCTCTTTCATATCCATTCTTATCTCACTTCATTTTCTCTTTTTCTAGATCCCTTCTTCTAGATCCATTCTTTAATTATTTCCCCCCCTTATTTCCATCCCCCCCACTTCGTTCGAGGGGGTTTACTCAACCATCCTACCAAGATCCATGCATATTATCCCCTTCTCTACAAACAACATCTTTATCCACAAAATAATATCTTCCAATAGTTTCCTTCTAGGGCCAATGATAAAATTCCTTTTAATAGTGTTGAAGGATTCACTGCACTCAGAAGAAAACTCAACAATATACCCTTCCTTAACCTGGTAAAACCAAAAGTTGATTGTTATGGAACACTTATTATCCACATCATTCATCCTATTGACTATATTTTGTTCCCACACCAGTGATTCTTGGGCTCCCCAGGCAAAGTTAATCTATTTTTTCCTTTTTATCAATTCATACAATAAACAATGAAACATAATAAAGAAATTTTCATGTAAATTGGTATATATGTACCTTCATTTCCACCACTCAAGGTTGACATATATATTTATGGTCTCTCGTTGAATGAACGCGTCCTCCTTCTCAGATACCCAATCTTGTATCTCCTCCCTGGAGGGTTTCCACCTCATTATTTTCCTTCCAAATCTAGCACAAAACCTTTAGGTCTTAGCAATGGAACCATTTGTTGGCTTCTTTCGGGGGTATCAAACCTAGGATTCGATAGGATTTACCAACAAAAACCCCATAGGCACTAGCATATTCAATCTTCAAGAATTGAAGAAGGTCTCACCCGAGATGCCATGAGAATCACAAATATCATAAGTATTGTGTAGGACATGAAGGCATAACACATACATGAAATATCCAATAGCTAATCATTCATTCATCTAGAACTACCATAAGATCATTGTGCATCATAATATAAAAATCAGTACACTCAAGCTACAAGTCATCAACATATAGAAATAAATGTGCTTCAACTTTCATTCATTAAAAAGATCATTGTGCATCATAATATAAAAATTCGTACACTCAAGCTACAAGTCATCAACATATAGAGATAAATGTGCTTCAACTTTCATTCATTAAACTCAAAGGCATGTGAATACATTCTCATAAAATAGAGGACGAATCTTGCTTAAGAAAAATCAATGGTAATTAGAATAGAGATGCACCATGCACTAACATTTTTCTCTCATTAACATACTATCTAAGAACATCAAAAAATCATATAAGATTGAACTTTGAGCTCTAGCTCAACTCTCTTTTTCTAACTCCCTACCCACACTTTCATCCCTTAGTTATCAAAAACCTAACCCATTATATATGCCCATGCACCCCCTATATATTTCACATTTCATGGAGCATGGGAATCATAACTAACTTTCCATCTCATGCACAACCTCTACTATGACCAGTCATGTTACAAAAACAATTAAAAAAAAAGTTACAAAAAATATATAAGATATTTTTTAATATTATATAACATCCATGTTTCAAAAACATAAGAATGTCAAACTCATCCGAGTGAAAGAAATAATTAAAATAATAAATGAAAATAAAATAATTATCTAATAACCATGTTTTTATTATACAATATCCGTGTTTTAACAACATAAGAATGCCAAACTCATCCATGTGAAAAAAATAATTAAAATAATAAATAACAATAAAATAATTATTTAAAAACAAAATTTTGACTTTTTAATAAGCCTATTATATAAAAAAATTCCAAATTTATAAACATCTTTCAAATATTTTAAAATAACTTTTTGATCAAATTTATAAACATCTTTCAAATATTTTAAAATAACTTTTTATCAAATTTATAAACATTTTTCAAATATTTTAAAATAACTTTTTCATATTGATAAAAAATAATGTCAATTAAACATATGTATGAAATCTCTTTTTTCACTTTCCACCTTTCAAATATTTCAAAAGAATTAAATGTATAAAATCTCTTTTTTCACTTTCCACCTTTCACATTTTCCAAAAAAATTTCCATGTAAGTCAACTAAATATAAATGTAATATCATTTTCTTCTCTTTCCACATAATAATCTCTTCTTACACAAAAAAGTCAAATCTAGTTACTTCATAATATTTACTTTAAAGCTTCCCAACATAGATACATGTCAATATTTACAATACCCCTAGGGTCATATGTTCAATGTATAAAATCCATTTCTTTCCAATATAAGAGTGTCGAGATCATCCATGTACAAAAACATAATTGAAGGCGATGGAAAAACAAAATGACAATGGATAAATTATTCATAATTAAAGGTTTGAACTTTTGTATGAAGCTTTGCATGTAAATAAACTAATGGTGAAAATATTCTAACATTCATGTTTTTATTATATAAAATTCATGTTTTAACAACATAAGAATGTGAAGGTCAGCTCATCGAAAATTTTGAGAGGATTATCTTCGAGCATTCCTGGTTCTCAAGCAGGTCATCGGCCATGTGGCCTTCCTTCCCTCCATCTTCCTTCATCGAAGTTATCGCAGATATCCTTAGATACAAATGGCGGCTTCCCCCTCGCCTTCTCAGCATGGCAGTGCCCCTCCTGGTGTTGTTGCAGCGGCTGCTACTGGCCTTCCTCCCTCAGCCTCGACTCCCTCTTCTAGGCCACTCTCTCCCCTTCAAGGATGCGCTCCCCTTGGTGCTTTGTCAGCGGCGACGTCAGGACTCCTCCCTCTGGTTCCGACCCCCTCCTTCAAAGAGGTGGCTTCATGCCAGGGAAACCCCTCTAGTCTGCATGCAACGACCCCTGAGGCTACCTCTCATCAGGGTCGCTTGTCCGAGTTGTATGCAGCAGTTCCTGAAACTCCAGTAGTCTCCATTCAAATGTCATAGGAAGCCCTAAATCATGCTTGTCATTACAACAAGCATGCTTTGGTTTGCAGGTTTAACAGATTCTAGCCCAATCTTTCGGAGCTCCTCTCCTGGATCTCTTCCAACTGGTACCCTCTTTTAGATGGAGAAGTCATTACTTGCCCCTGTGCAAAGGGGTTTTTTGTGGTATTTTTCGAATCTACAAGCAATAGAGATAAGGTGTTTAACTTTGGGCCATGGTTCTAGGGTAGAGAAGGCCTGTCCATGCAACTATGGACACCTGCCTTCGACCCTTCCATGAACTGTATCTCTTCAGCTCCAGTCTGGGTGAGACTTTCGTACCTGCCCCTGCATTTCTGGGGGGATGAGTCTCTTCAATCTATTGGCAATGGCCTTGGCAAGTTCCTATGCGGAAGCCCCGATTCCAAGCCAGCCCTCTCCACCTTCACTTAAATCTGTGTAGAAATGGATTTTACCAAAGGTTTCCCAGCTGAAATAATTCTTCAAGGCAAGGACTACTCAAGGAACCAAAAAATCGACTATGAGAATCTCAGTTTCAGGTGTAGGAACTGCTTTGAAATGGGGCACATAGGCCGCAACTATGAAAAACTACTCGGAAAAAGGTCGTCCAAGAGCCAAAGACCCACCTGGTGGATGGGGGCTCCAACGGAGCCGCACTATGAAATCAAGGCCTATGGAACGATAGAAGAAGCATAAGTTGAAGTCGAAATCAAAGCCCCCGCTAAAGAGAAAGTTAAGGCAGAAGCCACTCCCAAGTCACCAACCCAGCCAGAACCTCGGATCTGACGCTAGGCAGACCTAGCTGACGAGGAAGACCCTCTAGGCCTGACGAAAAGTCAATCTCATGACCAAAGCAGTGAATGGCGGACGATGAAAAAGAAAAAAAACTTCCAAGCTAGAAATGATGTAATAACGCGAAGTCGTTCTGGCTCGCTAAAATAGTTTGGTTCCCAGACTTTGTCCTGTGTTAGGATCTTCAGGCATTTGTTTTCCTGTTTACAAGAAAATCTTTATCGATGTATCGAACCCAGTGGCAGGTTCACTGTTTTTAATATAAAAATCCTCTAACCGTTACTGTGAAAAAAACAACAACATAAGAATGTCAAACTCGTTCATGTAAAAAAATATAATTAAAATAATGAATGACAATAAAATAATTATTTAAAAACAAAATTTTGACTTTTTAATGAATCCTAAAAATCTTCCAAATTTATAAACATCTTTAAATTTTTTTTAAAATAACTCCTAAAAATCTTCCAAATTTATAAACATCTTTAAAATATTTAAAAAAAACTTTTTCATAGTGATAAAAATTAAAGTCAATTAAACATATGTATGAAATCTATTTTTTCACTTTCCATCTTTAAAATATTCCAAAAGAATTAAACATATGTATACAATCTCTTTTTTACACTTTTCACCTTTCAAATATTTCAAATTTTTTTTTATGTAAGTCAACTAAATATGAATGTAATATCATTTTCTTCTCTTTCCACATAATAAGCTCTTGTTATAGAAAAAGTCAAATCCATATGCATGTTGAGTTACTTCATAATATTTACTTTAAAACTTCTCAACATAGATACATGTCAATATTTACATTACATGTCAATATTTACAATATCCCTAGGGTGCCCATATGTTCAATGTATAAAATCCGTTTCTCTGTAATATAAAAGTGTCGAGATCATCCATGTGCAAAAACATAATTGAAGGTGATGAAGAAACAAAATGGCAATGGATAAATTATCGAGAAGGTTTGAACTCTTGTATGAAGCTTTGCATGTAAAGAAACTAATGGTGGAAATCTCTTAAAACTACAAACACTTTTCAAATATTGTAGGGTGAAGTTTTCATGTTAACAAGTGGCACATAAATTGCTTAAAATTTAGCACTTAAATCAATTTGGTTATTTCGTAGATAGATTTCTCATTATTAAAAAACCCTTCATGGAGAGCTAAAATTCTCATGCAAATAATCATAATCATAATCCAGTTATAAACCCTTCATGGAGAGCTAAAATTCTCATGCAAATAATCATAATCATAATCCAGTTATAATTTTAGTAAGAATCATGCTTACAACTTAACCCATAAAGAGTTCATTACACTATTTAATATTAAATTAATTTGAACAAAGATAACAATTTAATGTGATCAATAACTTAATATATAACTTAATATAGTTACATGTTAATATAAAAAAAAAAATTGAATATTTATATTTTCATTATATAAAATAATAAGAAAATGGGAAAGATAGACATTTTCTTAAAAAAACTAGAACCAACTCACATACAATTAGAAAACCAAAATTTACTAAATTAAACATTAACTCTAATACCTCCCTTAATGCTTACATCATAAAGTATAATACTAAAATCACATAAAAATATATTTGAACTTTGATTTCTATTTGTTCTAGTCTATTTCTACCTATTCTCAAATCTCATAGACTCCGCTCTTTCTCAACCATCAACTTCAAGCTACCACTTGATCCATTTAAGATACAATTGTTTCTGGCCATCAATGGTGTATTTGTAGGAACCTCGATTCTTGACATACCCCAAAGAATAGTTTAGATACTAAATCATTATATTGACATATTTCCATTTGTTGAAATACATGGTTTGTTGTTGTATTGGCGTAGCCTAGATATTGAAAGCATCCCATACTCAATCATACAACTTGACATTTTTCACATACACAAAAAACAACAAGAAAGATGAGCTTTACCTAGTCAAATCAATAATATATTCTTATGGCACCAAAGTAAATACAAACCACTAACTTAAATACACTATAAACCTAATCAAATCAATAATATATTCTTATGACACCAAAATAAGTACAAACAACTAACTTAAATTATGTTACTTTATTCTATGATTAATTCTTCATCATATAATTTTACAAACCAAAAAAATATATATATATAACATACTTACAATCAAGTATCAACATTTTTTCCATAACACTTGAGATGAAAACCAACCACATCACAATAAGAATGGATGCCAAAAAAAAATGAACATATGAAAGAATCGATCATCCATGAAAATAATTTCCATGGTTCAGGCAACACAATAAAATATAGTAGGCTTCCAAATTCAATGCAAAGCCAAACCACCATGGCTGGGTTTGGCTTGTTACTGTTCTCCACGGTGGCTGGGTAGCTTGTGACTCTTCTCCACCGTAACTTATATTTTGTTATAACTAATGATTGATCAAAATATATAAGTTAGAGAAATTAATTAATTCATATATGTAATATCTTCACAAAGTTAACGCGAACATGAATTGAAAGCGGTGGATTCACATGGGTGGATGAACCGAATCTCATCAAACAGTGAATCACGAACAACAACACACGACTCGTTCGTCGTCCGTACAGATTAGCTTCACTATTGCAAATGCACCCTTCACACTCATGTTCGCCTGGGCAAAACTAAAGTTTAATATTTTGTATGATCCGGCCTTTTATTAAAAAATATATTATGTATGAGAGGTTAACACCCTCATGTAACACGCGTAAAGATATCGTTTCCCACTATATACGGAATTTAAATATATATATAATTTTATATGAAACATAAAATCCTCCCTTAAATCCTAAATATATATTAATTAGGATTTCAGTAAAAACTCTAAAAGGTAGAAGGTTTAGCTTACACCTCTATATAAAGAGAAAGATTGTTGTATGGGAAGAGGTAAACAACATAAAATAAATATCCAAATTCTTCTCTTTTAGTAATAGTTTAAAAGTTTTTTTTTTTTTTTTCAGGTTATATTATTCATTTAATTTTATTTAAATTTTGGTTTTTTATCCATTTAATTTTACCCAAAATCTGAGTGTTCCAATGATTTTTTAGCAAATTGAATTTATTTATACATTCAAATGTAATTTAAACAATAAATTTTTTTGATTTCACCTAAATTTATATCACTGAATATCAACCAAAAATATATCTAAACATAGAACATTTACCTTTTTTTTTTATTACAGAAACCTATTTATTTACAATATAATTAACAAGAATGCAATGATTACATTGCTGGTTTGATTTGTTATCACTTATTATCTTTGCATTCTTAAAAAAAAATCCTGGATTTTTTCTTGGAGTAGGTTAACTTGGGAGCAAACAGACCCTCTTTTCAGGCAAAAGATTGGGCCTGAATCCAGCCAGATTTTCAAGAGTAGTCTGAGTTTTGCATGGATCAAAGTTCCATGCATTTCAGAACCTTACCCCAAGGGGTTTTGCCCCATTTTAAACCAACAGAGATGTTCAGAAAATCAATCAAAACTCTCAATTAGTAGAAAAATTAAAATAGGGCAACGGGAAGACCTGTCTTAAAGATAACTCGTAGAAAAGATTGCTCTCAAGTTAGTCCACTCCTTTTTCCTTCCTCTTTTTCCTTCCTCTTCTAGATATTTGTACAATATTCACCTTAAATTTAAAAAAACAAGAAGGTAAACTTCTAATTTAAACAATAAGGTAAAATTCAATCTTAAGGTAAACTTCAATCTTAAACGCTGTCCGAACTAAGCTAACCCGCTGAACTAAAGCCACTGTCATATGTGTATTCTCGTTAAATGGAAGTTCAAAGGAATGCTTCTTTTTTCCGTCCTAGTGCTACAATCCTAAGACCAAAAACAATTTCAGTCCAAATACTTTGCGACCAGTTCCGCCTGTTATAAATTGTATGTTTGATAAAGAAAAAGCAGACGAATAAAGCATATTTTGGTGGATAGAGCAACAAAAGTTAAAGAACAGAGATTGGGAAAAGATAACGCCACATTTTAATCAAACAGTAAACATCCAACAACAAAGTAGTAGTTAATGTTATATATTAGGAAATAAATATTGGAATCTGAAATTTCAAATCTTGTTAGTTTGATTGGTTTTGTTTTATGTAAGACATTAAAAATAAATAAAAAATAAAAATCATCTAAATTGTAGATGGAAATTTAGATATAGCATTGGTGTTTAAGTGCTAATGCTGTGCAGCAGGCCTAGATATATGGAAGGAGGATGTATATATCACCTGGAGTATCATTAAATGCTGTGCAGCAGGCCTAGATATATGGAAGGAGGATGTATATACCACCTGCAGTATCATTAAATGCTGCACAACAAACTGGCTATTGCTGATTGAATTACAGCAGTATCCACCTTACCACTCGCTGCAATATCATTGAATACTACACAACCAGCTGGTTATTGTTGATCAAATTAGAGCAGTATCCACCGTACCACGCGTTTCTGCGCAGCAGTCATTTCTTAATTTGGCAGTCAGTTTACTCCCTCGTAGATTGCTGAAAATCTGCGACGGCACCCGGCGGCCAAAAGCTCGCTCTACCTTCTGGTTAACAAAACTATGTGTCGAAACAAAAGAAAAAGACGGAGCCGTCCTCAACACATCGATCAGTGTCAGTGTGTCATCTTGCACGAGGATGCCGGCAGTGGAAGCCAGGTACGATCCCATCCACAAATAGAAATCGATTCTTTGCAGAGAGAACCATCTATTAGGGAAGGGCCGTATTACTGTGTCTGAAAGGCCGTAACCGGCCATGGGGGCCCAATGGGCCATGCCATACCTGCAGGCTGCGGGTGCAGCTGCATTCCACAACAAGAGTTTTCCTGTATATAGCAATACCAATGGACGTTTATCTTTACTGGAACGCAGGGCACGCCCGTAATCACCGCTATGCCAGTCAGTAGAGGATCCTCATTCGTACTTTTTTCAACTCTGCCAGCTTTCGGTGCGGTATCGCGTACCGGTTAAATCACTGCGTTTCCCCGTGAATGCCGCCGGTAAGGTCCTACAAAGCGTGGGATACGGGGCCAACGATCGCCCCGTTATAACTGAAATCAATTAACTGCAGTACTGTCATTGCTGTGCAGCGCGTGTCTCTACCGACCAACTGAAGTCTCGACAAACGGGTGAGATTCGTTTTTGGTCGGCTCTCGAAGAACGCGTCGACAACAGACGCGTAGAGTAATGACTGTGGCCCCTGGTAATTCGAAATCGGCTCTTTCCCGTATTTGCTCTTTCCATCAAATGCCGAACCGGTCCCGCAGGCCACATTTGGAGAGGTCTGCATGTGCTCCCATGTGCAGCTGAGTTGTTGACAGCAAATTTCGTCATGATGCAGTGCGCTAGGAAAGCAAAAGCTAGTTGGAATTTTCCTCTGCCATATCTGTAACGCGGGCCGCGGCGGACCGATCCGACCTGTCACTGTATTTGATTCTCCAGGAATTAACCAACCAACGAGAATAGTCTAAAGCGTGTTTGCTATTGACCTGTCCTTACGTGTTGCGATTGATTTGAAGTTCGGAACAATGTTACAATTCTCCGACGAAAATGCAGAAAATTATCCACCGTTCTTAAATTTTACCTGTCTTTGAATTGATCAGTTAGCGGTTGGAATTTTGTAAATTTTAAATGGTTTTTGATTGTTGTCAAATTCAGAATAATATTAACATGGTCACGGTAGTTGTTCTCCATAAATATTTTGATCTGTTCTTTGAAGTGATATGTTGCCCAGTAGGAATCCAG
>ML791536.1:11751-52586 GCA_009831015.1 Picea engelmannii
TAAAATCTCCTTATGCAAAAAAAAAAATTGATATCAAAGGGGGCATGAGATAGTTCAATCCATATCGGTCAGGATTTGTGGGGAAGGCCCCTTGGAACTTCTGCATGGGAGGAAATTCTAGGCCACCACTTTATGGAAACAAATTTTCACCTAGAGTAGTTGCAACAATAATTTCAATGGGAAAACATGCAACATATAAGGTATCATGAGGGACTAATGTGAGTCCAAGGGATTGATAAGGAATAGTTGTAAGGGGTAGGTTTTCTGAGGAAAGGAAATCATTTCAGAGGTCTCCACAAAATAGTATGAAAATTCCATCCCACATTACTTGTTTGGGGAGCGAGGGACCTCATTACTAACGTGAATTCCAAAAGTCACAATTTGGCACCATGCACAGAGGATAGGAGGCCTTAATGGGGAATAAAATAAATAACCACCAAATATATGCAACAATTAATAATGATTAGGTTGAACATCAATCCACTATGGTGGAGTCGTCAGGTAAGATAAACAATGCCAACATTAAAATATTGTTTGATTATGGTGCAATAAATAGTTTCATTTCATGATATACATTAGAAAAATGTGGGTTGGTAGCCTATGATCACAATGACTTTAAACAGGTCAAGATAAATTCCAAGGTAAAGAGTGAAATAGGACCTAGTGTTGAAAAATGTTTGTGGACTTAGGGGTGTGTACAACTAGGTTAAAGGTGTACATTAATTCCCTAGGGACTTATGATCCAATTATTAGTATGGACTTATTAGAAACTCATCAATCTTTATTATACTATTTTGAGAAGAGAGTGTTTTGTTTAGATTATTAGGAAAGTTTAGTTGAGATCCATGGTATTAAGAGGAAGGTGTCTCTACATTTCATCTCTAAAATGAAATTTAAATGTTTCTCGAGGAAAGGATGCGAGTTGTACGTAGTAGAGGCGATAAGTGATGGAAAGGAACCCTCTTTAGATAAGTACCCATTCTTGTCAGAATTCAAGAATATTTTTCCCAAAGAGTTGCTTTAGTTACCTCCTAAGAGGGAACTTGATTTCACTATATATCTAAAGCTTGGTGATAAGACAATCTCTAAGATACCTTATAGGATGATGGATCTAGAAATTCATGAGTTGCAAATGTAGTTGAAGGAAATATTGGGCTTACTCTCATTAGGTCCAATGTTTTTCCTTGTGATGCACCAATAATATTTGTTAAGAAGAAAGAGAATTCCTTGAGATTTTGCATAGATTACAAATATTTGAACCAATCCATAGAGAAGAATAGGTACCCAATTGTAACACACCAATGATGGGGCAAAGAAAAAAAATAAAAAAAATATTGTGTCTTCCTTACATGGGCAAATCCTCTTTCTCTCTACGGGTTCTAATTTGGAGAGTCCAGGACTCAGCCAGAAACTTCGGTCAAGATTCTTCGAGTCTAAGTCAAAGGAGACTTTGAGGCCATGTTAGTCTCACCTCTAAATCAGACACATGCCCCTTTCAGTCTCTGTTGGAGGTCTTATGATACTCGTGACCTTCTTCTCCGCACTTTAGCGAAGTCTCAGAGTTGGTGTTAGCCCCTTTTCTCTTGGCCTCTCCTCGAACGTGACCTTGGCGATGACCACATGATTGTGGTCATGGTCACAAGCGGTTTGGGGCCAAATTAATTTTGGGTCTGCAATCCTCCTCAAGTCCCCTCATGTCTTCTTGATGAAACCACAGTTTGAATTGCAGCCCACCCTCGATATTTTAAACTTCACGCAACTCATGTCCCTACAATGCTATGGGATTGTCGATCTTGCGATCTTGATGACACTGTCTGAATCGACGGTTCAGATCTGCCCCTCTCAAATATACATAATAGATATGTCCCTCTCAAATCTACAGACCATATATGTCCCTCCTAGATCAACATCTACGATCTCTTCGCAATTACGAAATCTAGGGTTTTGAAATCTCAAACCCTACTTCTTTCGTACTTCAAACTTTTAGAGATAATGATCTGCAGACACATATCCTTCTCAATCAACGGTCTTTATTCAACATTGGGTGTTCGACCATTTAACCCAAATCAACCATCCTACAACCCTCTTCTCGATCGACGGTCGAGATCTCCTTCGGGATTTCAGACTTCTGAGATCTCAAGTCTCAAGCCTTCTCCCCAATGAATTTTTAACTGAAGGCCACAACACTCTTACGCGTGTCCTCTCGATTTGATGATCAAGGATTACTTCGGGTCCTCACCCGAAGCCCTTGATCTGTTGACAAGTGTCCCCATGCCAATCGATGGTTGTGATCAAGTTGCAGTTTCGCGTTTTGCGACTTTGGAGGTTGGCTCACCTCTGTTCTCCTGATTCTCGATTTCCCGATATTTGCGAGCATTAGATCGATGACTCACAACTTCCCACGATCTAACGACTCAGATCAAATCGTGATTTTGCATTTCGCAAATTCTCACAACTCCACCCTTTGACTTCCTTGAGTCGAGAGTAAGCGAAATGCTAATCTCTCACCATGTGTCCTCCTGGATGGACTGTTTTGATGATTTCAGGACTTTGGAACCCCGTTCCTCTCATGTACCCTCAAGGATTATCGTTAGTGCACTTTACCTTAATTGCATGGTCATTATTCTTGTACACTCATAACAAATGGTTGAGATATGTTGTCCTTTGCGCTTACTCCTCGTTGTCTAGACTATTATTTGTCGATCCAATGATCACTGTAGCTCCTCCTCTTGAGCTTCAACTTTCTTCCCTGACTGGGAAGATCTCAAATGTTTCATAGGTTTATACCTTTGATTTACCTCCTGAGCTTACGAACTTGAGACAAGTTCACCTCTTAGACCACATCTGTGCTTCAGAAAGTCACTTATCTCTTATGATCTTGGTTCTTACGGAAATTCGAATTCCTACATACTTTAACGTTAATCTACTTGCATCATATCGACGATCCATGACCTTCCTTGATCTAATGGACCAGAGTACATCGTAACTTCGAGTTTCGAGGGTTTAGTCATGCCAACATGCAAATCTCCCTATGTGCGGATCCTCGATCTCTCTAATCTGACGGTCAAGGAGGGTCCCGATAGATCCTTAGATCTACAGTCCAGATCATGTCGCAATTCCGGGTTTCAGCAGCTTAGTCGCGCCAACGTGTGAATATCTTGATGTGTGATCTTGCGAAGACTATAGGAGTCTAGGCGTTAATTCCTGTGCCCCTTCTTCTAATCTAACGATCGCGAAAGACCTTGGGTCCTCCCGAACAGGTCTCATCCGTTCATCTTCTAAACGAAATGGTATTTCCATTCGATACTTGAACCTCACTATTCTTCCTAAGCTTCATTGGCTCTGAAAGGCTTAAGGGTTTTGCACTCTTCCTCTTGAACGTAATGCTTGAAAGTGTTCTTCCGCGCACTCCTTATGTTCATTCCTCAACTTTAGGACTTAAGATGGTCTCGATATCTTCCCACCTTGTAGAGACTTGGTGCATACATGCACTACCTCTCTTGAGCTTATCGGACTCCGTCCTCACAGTGATTGCAGGGTTCAACCTCCGCAATCAGGAAGTACTCACGCGACTCTAGGATAGTGACAAAATTCTTTGGGAAATTGCTTTCGAGGAATTAATCTAGCACATAAGGAAAATCAAGTAGATATGAAAGTTCTTAAGGAACGAATACATACTTCTAACTTAATCATTTAGTACAAAAACCATTTTGGGCATATAAATACAAGCGTGCAATTCATTATTTCCAATTCAAAGCACAAGGCATAAAGACACTTATCAAAACCATAAGGCATGATGAAACTGCTGAGAGGGGTGCTCATTTCCACCCAACCATAGGCCTAGTCACTTCCGATTGATTTATCACTAGCCACCCCCGAGCTTAGACCATGATACTTTGAGATTCAATATCTCACTTCCAGCTCAACGGAAGTTAGGGACGAAGGTTACTCTCCTTCTCCCTATACAAGAATAGATGAGGAAAAATGTTTCTCTCCTTCTCCTGACTCCATCTCCATCCCCTGTGATCAAAACTCACTTTTCAATTTCAATCCTTCCTCGGACCCGAGAGTTTCCGCTCTCGTCTATGCATTTTTTTTCGCAAGTCTCCCTCTGTCCACCATGCTTCCTTTCTTGCCTCCCTCAACAAGATTGTGTGTGGCTCGAATCCCCCAGTCTGTGGTTAGCTCTGGAAGCCTTCCCAATGGGCAGTCTGCCCCATCCCTCATTAACTCTTAAGGGGGCCTTCCCACCTACCATCCTGACAAGAATTCAGTCTTGGTCAGAGGGTTGTTTTGATCTGAGAAAATTAATTCTAGCATGGTACTGGTTAGGTGGAGGTTAACGCAACCATTCCTGGTCCCCTCCACCACCTTTCACAACGTTTTGTGGTCTCTTTCTCAGCACATCCCCTCTTTCAGTAGTCATGCAACACGTAACCATTTTCTATTAAAATAATTAGAATTTACATTCATCGACCTTCTACACAAGGTCCATCAAATAAACCATTCACACTTTTAAGTTTACCATAGTTCCTTGCCAATAAAGTTATATTTAAAGACTGGGGGAAACAGGGTGTTACATCAATACCTCAAATAGATGAACTCTTTGATCATATGAAATGCGAATCTATTTTCTAAAAGCATGATATATGATCAAGTTATCTTCGTTTAAGGATTAAGGAAGGTGAAATTTCTAAGACCTCCTTCCATATTCAGTTTGGGCATTATGAGTTCATAGTGGTGCCATTTGTTTTGACCAATGCACCAATTGTATTCATGAACATCATGAATGGTGTATTCTAAAATTACTTAGACTTCTTTGTATAGGTTATTCTAGATGATATTCTCATCTATAAGAATGAAAGGGAACATGAGGAGCACTTGTGTTTAGTGTTTTCATGCTTAAAAGAAAAAAAATTGTATGGCAAGTCGATGAAATGTTTTTTCTTTCATAATGGACCTAGAAAAGGTGAAGGCCATAATGGATTGGCCAGTGCCAAAAAATGTTCATGAGTTGTGAAGATTCATGCGTCTAGACAGATATTATCATAGTTTTATCAAAGATTCTCAAAGATTGTGAAACCCATCACTACTTTGCAACACAAGGGGATCAAGTATGACTGGAATAAAGAATGAGATGTCACATTCGTTGAGATGAAGAGATTAGTCGACAATGTTCCAATCCTATGAGTGCTTTATATGGATAAAGACTTCACAATATGCACGAATACCTCGAAGAAATGGTCACGTGTTGTGCTAATCCAAGATGGGGAAATGATAACATATGCATCTCAGAAGATAACACATAATGAGAAGCTTAATGCTAAGCATGATTTAGACTTGGTAGTTGTGATTCTAGATCTAAAACTTTGGAAGAATTATCTTGTCAGGTAAAACTTTGAGTTTAAAGTGTATCATGAATCTTGAGGCATATCTTCACTCAAAGGAACCTAAATGCCAAGCAGAGGAGATGGAGTGAATTGATGAGTGAGTATGATTTTGGAATTTTATACATCAAGGGAAAGGAGAATGTGGTGGTCGATGCCCTGAGTAGAAGTCTGTGGATCTTCTCCATGCGGTCTTAAAGGTCAATTTCAGTGAGCAAGTGTTGGGAGAGCTTCTTGGAAATAACTGGTATTTGAAGGTTACTTCAACACTTCAAAATGAGAGACATGACCAAAACCTAAATTTGAAGGATATTTCCTTGAATTGGATGGATTGTTGACATTTCAAGGGTGGATGTACATTCCCAATGAAGGGGATATTTGAAGCACTATCATTGAGGAAGCCTAGTTCATCACCACCAGACAAGACTCTTACAATTGCATGGAATTCCTATGTCCAAATGAAAATTCATTTCTATGGATTTCATTGTGGCATTGCCACTCACGTCGCAAATGAACAATGTAATTTGGGTGGTAGGTGATAAACTAACCAAAAGTGCACATTTCATTTTATTCAAGAGATGGGGGAACATGTGATTTAGATTAGACAATGGTTAAGGGAAGCACAAGATAAATAGAAAAGATATGTTGATGCACATAGGACTGACGAAAGTTATAAAGTAGGAGATCATGTTTTTATTCATAACAGACCTAATAATAAAACCATTCGGTTTGGAAAGAAGACAAATTTGTCGCTCTGATTTATAGGGTTGTTTACAATTCTGGAAAGAACTAAACTAGTTTCCTATTGTCTTGTATTTCCATCCCACTTGGATAAAATGCATGAATATTTTCATGTATCTATATTATAACATTATGGCTCTAACAAATCTCACAAACTTCACTTGAAGAAATTGCAATTCATGTACATGGGAACCATTTTGGTCGAACCATTACGTATATTAGACTGTAGTTCAAACACCACTTGATGGACTGGGTTAAACTCTAGTTGGACAAGTATAGAATAGGATCTACTACTTGGATCAAGGAAAATTTTATGGGCTATATATCTCCCATGGGCTAATTTTCCATGCTTTTTCGGAAAAACATATTCACAAATGCTAATTTTTTCTGAAAGTCATTCACCCAAATTCTATGGAATAAAATTATTTATCTTAAAACCAACCCAAATTTTATAGAAAATATATAAAATCCTTAGAAATTTGAACATTTTTATAAAAATACTGTCTAACATTTTATAGTTTGCATATTAATGATTAATAAGATACACCAAAGTTTCTACATTGTGAGATAAATTTACATCCTTACTCCACACTTTTTTTTTAATATAACTTTTTTTTTTTTTCCACGGGAAAGTTTCTCTTTTATATTCATCAGTATATAAACATTTTACATAGCAGCCATTACAATATCCATCGTGGAGACTCAACAGGGTTCGACCATAAGACCTCCTCCCATCTCTTGGAGAAAGGTACCATCTTACCGTCTGAGCTGTCTCACGGGACTGATTTTTTTTTTTTTTAATATAACCTTGGGAGAAAGTTTCTATGAAATAAATTTACATCCTTACCCCCACACCTTTTTTTACTATAACTTTGTTACAAAGTATAAAACACTAGTTTTATTTAGGCAATAACAATATGTATTTCATGTGAAAACATATTAGAATGATGACACTTTAGCATAAAGGCATGTAAACGTACATATATATGAAGATCATAAATAATTATTGTTTATCTGATTAATAATGAATATTGTGCGATTTAGTTTTAACATGCAATTTTTAAATGAATGGATCCTAATAAAATTCTTATTTTGAAAAGAGGGTGGGCCCGATGCTAAAGTATGTCGACAAAGTATGGGCATCTATAGTGCAAGAACATCGGGACAAGGAACCGTGGAAGACTCCATAGACTTCTGATACACTGGCATCCAAATACGGGCATCCCGACAAATGGTTGGTATCTATGTTTAGTGTAAGAATGTCCTTTAAAATAAAAGGTTTTACGTTTACGTACATGATACAACAATAAAATTTTGGTGGTGATTAATCAATAACGACATTATCTGGTGATGTTATCTTAAGTTGTCATCCATCCCACGGGACAAATCGGTGTAGTCCACGGGCAAGAATTTCTATATATTGTAACAGGGTTCTACCGCATATTTAAGGCAAGCAATATCCAGCCTGCTTCATATATAGTAATAGCGTTTTACCGTATATTTAAGGTGAGAAATCCGTCCCAGGATAAAGGAATTATTAACCAAGATGATGTATTTCAAACAACATGAAAAAATCCGTCCCATGTGCCAATTCGAACTAACAACCTATAGTCCCTCATTCCCCACATGCCTATCCCACCCTAGGAAATGTGCTCCTTCTCTGCTCCATAGTCCTTCGGCGGCCCCATTTCCTTTAAGGGTCTTCAACAATAGGTCAGATAGGAAGTCACAGAGCCCTATATCTGCAGTCTAGCACCTTCGAGAGATCAATTCTCAACAATTCTCTCACATGGAGGGAATTTCCCATGGGCCAAACAACATGAACACCATTCCAAGTGTTCATGTTTCTGAGCCTTAAAAATTATTTTATAATACAATGTTTTAAACTTAGATAAAGTGTTTCATATATTTTTGTTTGTATAAATTAATTGTTTATAAACATACAACACAAAATGTATATATATTAATTATTAATAAATATACAACACAGAATGCCAGAAAGTTGTGAATTTGAATAATGGCGAATAAACAATCCAGAGATTATTATCATGGAAGCGCACAAGGAAGGATGGCTAGGCTTATCCTATTTGTGTCCATGGCCACATAAATACTCCACACCCTCAAAATATGGAACAACTTTGGCCAAAGTGATTCATCATGCCATGCTCACCGCCTCTTGCAGTATATGTCTCCTTGGAAGGGCCACTTCTGCCACCTCTGCACTGGATTTATTGCAAGTACTGGCTCCATGAATTACGACCAACATTCCAAGGGTTTTGTAAGTATACATCAAAATCATACATTTTTTCTTTGCTTACAACTCAAGTCACTTGTAGTTATACGTAAGTATAAGTGAAGTTCATTGATATTTTCATGAATACCTTGACAGTGATGATGTGGGGGTTTTTCATTTCTCTTTATTGTTTTTGTCTTCATATTTTAATTTCACATGAACGTGATTATGTTCATGGCTTGGAGGGTTTTGAGATTTGATGTAATCAATTGAACTTATAATAACTCTTTTTTGACCTTGATCTTAACATCGATCATAATACATAATTTTTTCATTCTAGTGGTGATAGGAGGCATCATGAATATTATGGACATAGCGGAGGGTACTACCAGAGCATGTAGAAAACTTGAACTGATTCATTATGATTTGCGATGCCCTATGCCTATTTCTTCTGCAAATGGAAATAGAAATATCATGACTTTTATTTATGATTACATCAGGATGTGTTGGGTGTACTTGCTGAAAGATAAATCACAAGTTTTTGAAACTTTTAAAAATTTTCATGTATGGATTCAAAATGAAGGTTAGTGTCATATTGGATCTCGTCGCACTGATAATGGAAGAGTGTATACATCTAATGAATTTGAAAGCTACCTTCACCAACATGGGATCAAACATCAAACCACAATCCCATACAATCCCCAACATAACGATGTCGTTGAATGAATGAACAAGACACTCCTAAATATGGTTCGTTCCATGATGTTTTTCAAGAATGTTAAATTGATGTTTTGGGCTAATGCAATTCTATGTGCAGTTTATTTGAAAAATAGGTGTCCATCTCATGCTCTTAAAATAAAGACTCCTTATGAAATGTGGTATGGCCACATTCCTTCGGTGAGGCATCTTAGGGTCTTTGGTTCCACCTACTATGCCTTGATTCCTAAGGAGAAGAAAATAAATCTTGATGCAAGGAGTCGGAAGTGCATCTTCTTGGGGTATTCAAATACCACCAAGGGATATCATCTTTACGATGAGAAAAATAAGAAATTCATTCTTTCTAGAGATGTAATCTTTCTTGAATCCTCCAAGAATTATGAAATTGTTGAGAGAAAACTTCCATATATGCGCATATACAGAAGCCAACAGACTTTTGTATATGCACATATACAAAAGTCAACCACTTCTGTATATGTGCATATACAGAAGGGGTCGACTTTTTTATATGTGCATATATGGAAGCCCGCCACTTTTGCATATGTGCATATGTATAATCTGACTTTTGTATATGTGCCAACTTCCATATATGAGCATATACGGAAGTGACCAACTTTCATATATGCGCATATGCAAAATTCGATTGAGTTTTGTATATGTGCATATACGGAAGTGGCACATATAAGGAAGTGGTTGAATTTTGTATATGCACATATATAGGTGTGGAGTGGGGTGGGTAATAAGGGAAAGTGGAGTCGGGTTGGAGAGTGAGGGAAGAGAGGAGGGGAAATGAGTGAGTCCACTCCCGTGAGCCTGATTGCTTAAAAAGTTTAAGTATGGAGAGGATAAGGAGATGAGAGAGGGATGTAAGTGAGGGATAAGGTGGTAAGGGAAATTGTGAGTGATAATCCTGACAGAAGGGCCTGAATTAGGGGAGCTTTAAGTACCCTAATGGAATTGGTTATGGTATCCATTATCATTTAGTGCATTTATAATCCTTGCAGCGAAGGAGGCAGTTCTAAGTTGTGTGACCCCACGTTGGCTATAATATCCATTGTCAGTGCATTCATTCATAATCCTTGCAGTAAATCTATGTGAAGGAGGCAACTCTAAGTTGTGTGATGTCAACAATATCCATGGTCAATTAGTGCAAGTAGGTGACGAGCAATTTCTAGCCTGTTGCAGAGTCATTAAGACTCTTTCAGTAGATGCATATGCTCATCTGATAGCTATGGAAAATGGATGTCCATGCAACACCATGCTCTCATATACTACCTTTGCGTATACATGAATCCATCAACATCCATCCCATAGCCACCATCCCTCTATGCTCCCATCAACTCCTTTTCTGACTCCCGTCGATTCTCCGATGGCTCA
This sequence comes from Picea engelmannii, assembly GCA_009831015.1. Classification (NCBI taxonomy): domain Eukaryota; kingdom Viridiplantae; phylum Streptophyta; class Pinopsida; order Pinales; family Pinaceae; genus Picea; species Picea engelmannii. The sequence continues at coordinate 22,207 of ML791536.1, forward strand.
CTCAACCAAATGGTGTAACACTTAACTCTTTGAGCACTCATTTTCGAAGGCCGTGCATACCTCTCTGCACCCATTTTCGAATTTGAAATGAGTTGGATTTTTTCTTCTAGAACGAGTTGTACATTACTCCCTTCGGGCCCATATTTGTATATGCCAATAAACACACGCTTCCATAAATGCGTGCTTCCTGCAAATGAACACATGTTTTTTCCTATTCTCCCACAAAAGGGGATGCATGTGTCGGTATATACACACTTTTGTATATGCGGATATACGAAATCCAACTTCTATAAATGTGCATTTACAGAAGTGAACTTCCATAAATGCGCATTTACGGAAGGTGGCTTCCATATATACGCACTATACAAAATCCAACTTCCATAAATGTGCATTTACGAAAGCACGCATATACGGAAGCCACCTTCCGTAAATGTGAATTTACGGAAGGAGGCTTCCGTATATGCGCTCTTATAGGTAAGATGACTTCCATGAATGTGAATTTATTGATGACAAATTCCATATATACGCACTTACGGAAGCATGCATATATGGAATTCGCCTTCTGTAAATGCGCATTTATGTAAATATGGAAATGGTAGGCTTTCGTATATGTGCATATGGAGAAGCCGACCAGGGATGATTTTAAGGATGGAAATTTGTTTTAAAATGTATAAACCTTGACGAATCTTACTAATCCTTCATATGCCAACTATAAATGTTTGGCGACATTTTTGTAAAAATATTCAAATTTATAAGGATTTTATATAGTTTTTATAAAGTTTTGGCGATTTTTAAGGCAAAATAATTTTTTTCCTATAGAATTTGGGCGAATCATTTTTAAAATAGCGAATCTCGTTTTTGGAAAAACCATGGAAAATTAGCCCGTGAGCGAAATTTAGCCCCTAAAATCATCCATGAAGCCGACCATTTCCATATATGCGCATATATGAAAGCCGACAATTTCTATATATGCGCATATACGAAAGTGGACTGCTTCCATATATGCGCATATATGAAAGCCGACCATTTCTGTATATGCACATATACGGAAGCTGAGAAGTTTTCAGCTTCCGTATATGAGCATATACATAAATGGTCAGATTCCATGCACATATACAGAAGTGGTCAAATTTCGTATATGCACATATATGGAATTTGACCACTTTTGTATATTCGCATATACGGAAGCCGACCATTTCCATATATGCACATATATGAAAATGGTCGGCTTTTGTATATTTGCATATACGGAAGTGGTCAGCTTCCGTATATGCGCATATACAGAAATGGTCGGCTTCCGTATATGCGCATATAAGTAAATGGTAAGCTTCTCCATATGCACATATACGGAAGTCGACCATTTTCATATTTACGTAAATGCACATTTACGGAAGGCGAATTCCATATATGCACACTTTTGTAAATGCGTATATATGGAAGTTGTCGTCAGTAAATGCACATTCATGGAAGTCATCTTCCCTATTAGCGCACATATAAGGAATCGTCCTTCTGTAAATTCACATTTACGAAAGGTGGCTTCCATAAATGCATGCTTTCGTAAATGCGCATTTATGGAAGTTGGATTTCGTATAGAGTGCATATATGGAAGTCACCTTCCATAAATGTGCATTTATGGAAGTTCACTTATGTAAATGCACATTTATAAAAGTTGGATCTCGTATATCTACATTTACAAAAATGCATATATACCGACACATGCATCCCCTTTTGTGGGAGAATAGGGAAAAACATATGTTCATTTGCAGGAAGCACACATTTACGAAAGCGCGCATATGCTAAAGCATGTGTTTATTGGCATATATGAACATGGGCCCGTAGGGAGTAATGTACAACTCATTCCAGGAGAAAAAATACAACTCATTTCAAATTCAAAAATGGGCGTGGAGAGGCGTGCACGACCTTCGGAAATGAGTGCTCATGGCATTAAGTGTTACACCGTTTGATTGAGTGAGCCATCAGAGAATTGGTGGGAGCCGTAAAGGGAGCTGATGGGAGCATGGATTTGCGGTGGCTGTGGGATGGATGCTGATGGATTCATGGATACACAAAGGTAGTAGATGAGATCATGGTGTTTTATGGACATCCGATTTCTATAGCTATCACATGAGCTTATACGAAAGTTGACCATTTTTGTATATGCGCATATACGGAAATGGTCGGCTTCTGTATATTTGCATATACGGAAGTGGTCAGCTTTCGTATATGCACATATACAAAAAATGTCAATTTCTGTATATGTGCAATATATGCACATATACAAAAGTTGACCACTTTCGTATATGCGCATATACAAAATATTACCACTTCCGTATATGCACATATACGGAAATGGCCAACTTTCGTATATGCACATATACAGAAATGGACGGCTTTCGTACATGCGCATATACAAAAGCGGTCAGCTTCCGTATATGCATATATACCGAAATGGTTGGCTTCCATAGATGTGCATATATAGAAGTTGACCACTTTTGTATATGCACATATACAAAATCTAACCACTTTCCTATATGCACATATACAAAAGCTAACCACTTTCGTATATGCGCATATACAAAAGTAGTCATCTTTCGCATATGCGCATTTACAGAAGTGGCCAACTTTTGTATATGCGCATATACAAAAGATGTCAGCTTTGTATATGTGCATATACATAAGCCGACCATTTCCATATATGTGCATATATAGAAGCCGACCATTTCTGTACATGCACATATACGAAAGTTGATCGCTTCTGTATATGTGCATATACATAAATGGTCGGCTTTCGTATATGCGCATATACGAAAGTGGTCAAATTATGTATATGCGCCTATACAGAAGCTGACCACTTTGTATATACGCATATACAAAAGTTGGCCACTTCTGTAAATGCGCATATGCGAAAGATGACTACTTTCGTATATGCGCATATACGAAAGTGGTTAGCTTTTGTATATGTGCATATAGGAAAGTGGTTAGCTTTTAATACAAAAGCCAAAATCCATATATGAAAGTGGTTAGCTTTTGTATATGCGCATATACGAAAGTGGTTAGCTTTTCGTATATGCGCATATACAAAAGCCAATGACTTCCATATATCGCATATACGGAAGTCGACCACTTTCGTATAAGAACATATATGAAAATGGTCGGATTCCATTTACGCACATATATGGAAGTTGGCCACTTCTGTATATGCGCATATACAGAATTTGACCACTTTTGTATATATATATGGAAGTGGTCAGCTTCCGTATATGTGCATATATGGAAGTGGTCAACTTTTGTATATGTGCATGTATATGAAAGTTGACCACTTCCATATATGCGCATATACAAAAGTTGACCACTTCTGTATATGCACATATACGAAAATGGTTGGCTTTCATATATGCGTATATATGGAAATGGTCGGCTTTCGTATATGTGCATATATGGAAGCGATCAACTTCCATATATGTGCATATACAGAAGCCGACCATTTTTGAATATGTGCATATACGAAAGATGTCAACTTCTATATATGCGCATATACGGAAGCGGTCAACTTCTGTTAATGGGCATATACAGAAGTCGACCATTTCCGAATATGTGCATATACGAAAGTTGTCACCTTCCGTATATGCGCATATATGGATGCTGTCAGCTTTCGTCTATGTGCATATATGGAAATGGTCGGCTTCCATATATGCACATATATGGAAATGGTCAACTTCCGTATATGCGCATGTATAGAAGCTGACCACTTTTGTATATGCACATATATCAAAATGGTCATCTTTTGTTTATGCACATATATGGAAGTTGACCATTTTTGTATCTGCGCATATACGACGCATATACAGAAGATGACCACTTTCGTATATGCACATATACAGAAATGGTGGGCTTCCGTATATGCACATATACGGAAATGGTCGGCTTCCGTATATGCGCATATACAGAAGATGATCGCTTTCGTATATGCGCATATACGGAAATGGTCAGCTTTCGTATATGCGCATATACAGAAATGGTCATATTTTGTATATGTGCATATACAAAAGTTGATCACTTTCGTATATGCGCATACACAAAAGTTTTTTAGTCATTGGTCAAAATCCTTATCCCAAGTAAAACCCCTACGCCCATCAATTTTTCAAGTATTCATGCTAGGGTTTCTCTGTCCAGGCTCACACTACATTTTTTGTTTCCATTCCTCATGGTTCCTGACACTGCATTGTTGTTTCCATTGTTTTCGACTGTCCAAAATGTTAAATGCACACTGATTCTTCATGCTTGCCTCACGTCAATTGTCCATAAGTATTTATGTATATGCGCATATACAGAAGTGGTCAACTTTTGTATATGTGCATAGCACATATACAAAAGTTGACTATACGAAAGTTGACCACTTCCATATATGTGCATATACCAAAGTGGTCAACTTTCGTATATGTGCCTACGGAAGTGGTCAACTTCCGTATATGTGCATTTATGACGCATATAGGAAAGTTGACCACTTTCGTATATGCGCATATACAAAAAATGGTCGAATTTCATATATGCGCATATATGGAAGTGGTCAAATTCCGTATATGCGCATATATGGAAGTTGACCACTTCCGTATATGCGCATATACAGAAGCCGACCATTTATGTATATGCGCATATACGAAAGCTGGCAACTTCTGTACATGCGCATATACGCAAGTGGTCGGCTTCTGTATATGTGCATATAGGGAAGTGGTCAACTTTCGTATATGCACATATACGGAAATGGTCGGATTTCGTATATGTGCATATATGAAAATTGACCGCTTACGTATATGCGCATATATGAAAGCTGACCATTTCCATATATTCACATATACAGAAGTCGACCACTTCCCTATATGCGCATATACAGAAGCCGACCACTTGCATATATGCGCATATGTGAATGTGGTCAGCTCTTGTATATGCGCATATACGAAAGACGACCATTTTTGTATATGCGCATATACGGAAGTGGTCATCTTTTGTATATGTGCATATACAAAAGTGGTCAACTTTCGTATATGTGTCGTATATGCACATATATGGAATTTGACCACTTCCATATATGTGCATATACGGAAGCTGCCCACTTCTGTATATGTTCATATACATAAGTGGTGAGCTTCCATATATGTGTCGTATATGTTCATATACAAAAGTGTTCAACTTCTATATATGTGCATAAACGAAAGCCGACCATTTTCGTATACGTTCTTATACGGAAGTGGTCAGCTTCTGTATATGCGCATATACAAAGTGGTTAGCTTCTGTATATGTGCATATACAAAGTGGTCATATTCTGTAAATGAGCATATACAGAAGTTGACCACTTCCGTATATGTGCATATACAAAATCCGACCATTTCTATATATGCGGATATACGGAAGTGATCAACTTTCATATATGCGCATATACATAAATGGTTGGCTTCCGTATATGCGTATATATGGAAATGGTCGGCTTCCTTATATTCCCATATATGGAAGCTAACCACCTCCATATATGCACATATACAAAACATGACCACTCCCGTATATACGCATATATGAAATCTGACCACTTCGGCATATACAAAAGTGGTCGGCTTTCGTGTATGCACATATATAGAAGGTGACAGATTATGTATAAGTGCATATACAGAAGTGGCTAGATTTTGTATATGCACATATATGGAAGTCGAGGCCTATACAGAATCCACCTTCCACCTTCCTTATATGTGCATATACTGAAGTGGTCGACTTCCATATATGTGCATATATGGAAGTGGTCATCTTCTGTATATGCGCATATACAAAAACCATCTTCCATATATGTGCATATATGAAAGTGGAGGGCTTATGTATATGCACATATACAAAATCTACCAACTTTTCTATATGCGCATATACGAAAGTCGAACGACTTCTATATATGTGCATATACGAAATTCTAAGAGAAGTCGAACTTGTCTAAAAGAAAGTTGATGATATGTACAGAGCATGGTTGAATATGTGCAAAGCATATTCACTACTATTATTTCCATTGGAATTTCTTCCTCCTTGGTACTATCTGGACATAAAAACGTTAATTTAGTTTCATGATAACCAATTATTCACCAATATTTTAAAAGAACAAATGACAAATGTAGTGCATACCTGTTGAGCATGATGAGGGTGTTTCTAAACCTGGATGGCCATGAATCATCAACAATAACAATAAATAACACTTGATTTATCATTAACAAGAAATATATTAGCAATCCAAGGATGGGGAATACAAAATTTACCCTAGACTCCGCAATTTTGTGTGATTTCTCAAATTCATAATAATCATTTTCCTTTATATTGCACCATGATTTAATATCTACAATTTTTCTACGAACCAACAACTAGAAAACAATAAGATCTCTTTTGGTTCGTAGACTCGAGCAAACTTCACTGAGGTAGATGTGTGCTTAACAAATTTTTTATTAATAATGGTTCCCTGGTGATCATTGAAATCAACAATAAATTGATACTTGATATATAATCGACCAGGAGAATGAAGAATGAGTTGAAATATCACCAGATTAACTCGGGTCATATGGAGTAAAAATAATTATTTGTAAATGCAAATAGTTTGAAATGATTGATGATACAACTACCTGCTTCTTGAGCCATCCAATTAGGACATATATGTTTCTATGATCCCAGTCTTACAAAATCCTTAACATTCAATTATGTTTCTTATTCCTAGGATCTGTGTCATCTATTAATTAAGGCAGGATTGAAAATTCCCTACCACACTTCTACAACGTTGAATATCACAGTTCTTACACATGTAGAAAGTTGAGCAAATACAATGAGAACCTGCTCGATTTCCATTTATTTGCAACTCTAAAACAATGAACAATGTTGCATAGAATTCATGGCATTCACGATGCCTTTTATTTCATTTTCTCTCAATATAATATGATAATAATAATGGAAAAATGTTCAGACTTGCCTACATCTTCGTTGGGCTATGGTTTCCATGTAACGGTCATTTTTTTTTTAATATGTCTCTTTATAGCTACATTGAGGTTCATCATTGTATTTGATTGTTATTGTTTTTTTTTTAACTTTTTATCATTGCAATAGGAACCGACTATGTGTTTTTTTTTATTTGACTTGTGTTCTGATTGGTCCTTTAAAGCAACATCTTATTGTAGTGGTTGTCGCTATAATTGAATAGGAAATTTAATTATACAGATGGTTGGAATAGGTGCATGTACAAGTCTCAAAGTTCTCACGAGCTTCCTACTATGTCACTTGGAAATTTGTGGCAATTAAAGATGTGGGCGAGACAATATGCACATATATTTACTATATAATATATATAATTATTTTAATAAAAATATATAAATTATTGTTTTTCGATTGTTCATTAAATTTAGAACGATTCATAAATTTTGAAGGGATTTTTGTGTACTATATGATATGATTCTATGAAATAATTTTCAAGGATTACAAGGATTCTTAATTGAATTCTTTTGTTATAATTAATTGTTGAATTGTTTGTGCTTGATCACAATATAGTATGTTATAATCCAAGAAGGAGAGATTCTTCCCAAAGTTATAGGTGTTGCAGTTGGTAACTTGCAATACATCTGGATTTTTAGCTTCTACAAATAGATGAGAGTGGGTAAGAAGTCATATAACGTACCCAACCACCAACACGCTATGAATGCTACCTCAAAAACACACTTCAAAACTGATTTTGAATTCTGCTAATAATTAATTCGAAAAGAGGAATGAAATATTGCAATAGACACACATGCAATAATATAGATTCATGCCAAACCATCTAAGAAAGGAGAAAATTTCCATGCACAATAATAACCAACAAGCATGCACATGAAAATACATCTCATAGATAAATATACATAGCAGAATATAAATTCTGCAGAAAACACAATGAACACTTATCTTTAATTAAACCATCACCAACTCGTTGCAGACCAAGGACATTCCTCCCAACTATAAACACTTCTCTTATGATTCTCAACAATGGGTCACCCCTGAGCCAAGTCTATGAATCCACAAGGATGGGTCCTATGCCATATATAAAACACACATCAGTTGGCTAATTAGATCTCAAGTTTTCCCAACCACACAACAATCCTAATTTTCATCTCTCTTTCCCCTTCAGCCTACACAACCCAAAGAAATAAACCCCTTTCTCTGCCATGCAATCCCTTAGGTTGTTCCATTTCTCTCTAGGGCTCCAATGCTATTGGTCAGAAAATATCTATGCTGGAAACTCCAAGGATTCTTAGTTGTGAGAGTTCTTTCAGAATTACCATAAATATCATGTCCATAGGCATCCATTCCATCCTGGAATGATCAGTAATTCCTCATAGCCATATCACAATGAATATCCTCCTTCATCCATTCATTTACATGCTCCCACCAAGAGAAAACAAATTAGCAAGAGTGAAATGAGGAAGAATCCCAAGGAAATAGTGTAAGAGTAAAAATGCAGAAGAACCCCCAAAAAAACCCACAGAGGATGTTTATATAATTACATGAACTCAAGAACCACATGGCCTTCCTCCCAAGAATCTCATGTAACCACTTTTCTCCATTAAAACCACTATGGACAAACAAAATATAATAAAAATACTTATCTCCTTAATCCCCCTTCTCTCATGGAATCATAGCCCCCTATCTCTTGTCCTTGTTCGTCTTGCAGCCAACGATGTATTTTTATTAATTTATATAGAACTATTACATTTCCTAGGCACTCTAACCCATTTTCAACTTTACCGGCTCACCAGCCTAATGTCACATTTAGATAATACATTCTAGTTCATAGGGATTAAAATCAGGATGTTACATCCTGCTCCCCATATTTTTGCACTGTCCTCAGTGCACAACACCATACCAATGTTCTTACGATTCTAGTCACTTTGGACTTTAATCAACATAGGAAATTCAACCAATTGATTATAGACATAGGCACTCTAGCCTAAAATAAAATATGAATACATAGGCATTCTGACCCAAAACATGTACAATGATCTTTAGAATTTATATTTCTAGAAACAGTTATAACCAGCAATATCTCCTTCCCTATTATCTTACACAACCCAAAGAAATGAACCCTGATGTAGGAGCATCATATAAATACAAAGACACGTGCCTAACCAAAGGAGACAGCTGGAAAAGCGCCAACACACATTTTGAAGTGTTTTGAAGATTAATGAATGGACATTAATGTAATAGCTAGGGAAGCGTACTTACTTTTGTGTTTTGGAGATTGTAAATAGATCTTGAGTGTTGCTCTCATTTGTCGAATGTAGAGGCATTTATGCGTAATGAATGCAAGTAGGTAGATTTAATTTAATAGATTAGACAGTTTTAGGAGCGTAGGAGGTAGGAGGCAAAACGAATGATAGACACCCTCAACCCTTGTATCATTGTAACATAATTCAGAATTCATAAGTTGTAGAGATATAGATAGGAATATAGGAGGATAGAGAATTTTATGCATTTTTAGTTTCTATTGGCCATGTACAAGAGCACTAGATTTAATAGAATAAAGTTTTGATTCAAATCTATGTGTTTGTTATGGTTGTTGGAACCACCTGTTAAATGGTATGTTGCAGACTTGTTTGCATTCTGTGTGTGCATTCTATTTCAATGCCAATGTGTATGTGTATGCTCTAGAATTCTATGTTGAATGTTTGAATTCTGGATAAGGGGTGAACGAGTTTCAGTTGTTTATCCTTCTGAGAACTCCTGCAAAGAGTGCAATGGAGGGTCTGCAAGGAGTGCGTCGACCAGGTTTCGTGTTTCATCTCAAAACCCTCAAAGGAGATTCAAATTGTGTCTTTACAGGCAAAGAGTGCTAGTAGAGCACATAGCCATTCAAGGTGTGCGCACGCCGGGTGGAGTCTTGGATTTTACAAATCCAAGAGAGGAATTGAGAGACTTCTGTTGCAAGGAGTGCACGACATTAAAGACCCTAAATAACCATAGGTTATTTGAAAGTTGTCGCAAGGAGTGCGTGCAGGGACCCTTTTGGAGGCCTTGAGTTTGCAAGTGGAAGCTCAGGAGGGTTAGAACCTTTCAATTGTTCCAAAGGGAGATGAAGGTTAAATTGGTTCATAGGAGTTAAGTTCTGGAGGAAGGATGACAAGTCATTTGGCCAAAAGTCCTTGAGAAGTTGAATCGAACGGTTGAATTGCTTCAAGAGGAAGTGCCGAAATCCTGTGAACCATTGGATCTCTTAGAACAATGAAGAGATTAGGACTGAGTGCCTTTTCAACACCCATAAGCTTAGGAGGAGTAGTGACCGCCAGATCCGGATCAACAAGGACCGTTGATCTCGTATGTGAATTCGCGTATTGGAATTTGGGGAATCGAGTGACTAGTGGTTTGGGTCAAGTGTTGTATATTTCCGATTGGAAAAATCTTGATATAGCCAGGGCCGTTGGATCGAGGGAGGCACACAACCATCGATCTCGTCGAAGGTACAATTTCAGAGCCAGGGATCCATAGAGGAAGAGGAGCGGTTGTTGGTTTCCTGCTTGAGTCGTGAAAGCCAGAAAATCTGTGTGGACATGTGGCAAGAATTCACCCTGTAAGCATAGAAAAGTAGAAGTGATAGGTGGCGCGCGCCCGTCGCTTTGGGCAGATTCAACCTTCATTAACGAACCGTGTTTCGTGGATTCACAAGGGGAAGACACGAGAAGTTGGTACTCCAACTCGTGAAGTCGCGAGTTGCGAAATGTGCTTGCATAAGGTTTGGCTATGGTCCTATAGGAAAAAAGGCTGAAGAGAGGGGATTACACCTTAGCCCATTTGCATTTCAGATTTCGGCTATTTCCAAGGGCCAGGGCATAGTGTTCGAAGCACCCCAACTCGTGAGACCCGAAATTATTTGTGGGCTTAGGCAAGGAGTTTAATTGACTCTCGTCGAGGTTTAGAGAAGATCCTGCATGGATATCAGCCTGAGGATAGGAGGTCTACACCAGTTGTGGTATCAGAGCCCAGAAAAAGTTCTTTGCTTTCTGTAGCAGAGAGAAAAGAGGAATTTTACAACCATGCCACCGAGAAGAAGAAAAAGGGAAATACCTGATCCTGCAGTGGAAAGAGAAAGGCATGAATTACATGCCAGGCTTGATGCTATGGAAACAACACAGAGGCACATAGTTAACACTGGGGATATTAGCGAAGATGAAAGTGAAAACGAAACTAAAAACTATGAAGTTGTAGTCGAAGATGCTGCAGAAGAACGCTTATTCAAGGTTGTTGCTAGGATAGGTGCTAGAGAAAAAATGGACATTCCAATGTATGAAGGCAACTTGGATGTTGAAGAGCTTCTAGACTGGATTAGAGCTCTAGATAAATACTTCAACTATGAGGATGTCGAGGAAGACAAGAAGGTAAAACATGTCGTTACTAGACTTAAAGGGCAAGCAACACTGTGGTGGGATGAACTGCAGGCTGATAGACATAGCAAGGGAAACTAGAAAATCAAAAGCTGGGATAGAATAGTTGCAAAAATGAAAGCCAAGTTTATACCTAGGGATTATGAAATAAATTTGTTTCGGAGGATGCAGAATTTGAGATAGAAGTTGATGTCAGTGAAAGAATACATTGAAGATTTCTATAGGATAAACATCAGAGAAGGTCATCGGGAAAGCGATGATGAGAAATTTTCCAGGTATATGAATGGTCTACGATATGACATTCAAGACGAGATGAGCATGATGACCATCCGAACCATATAAGATGCTTATCAGATGGCTCTGAAAGATGAAGAGAAGTTGAGTCGAAAGCAAGGTCAAAGGAGCCGAGGTAGAAGTCAAAGCAAAGGCAAGATGATTGCCCAGGACAAAACTCAGAAACCTAAAGAAGAGGGGAAGAAACCTCAAACTCAACCTGAGAGAGGAGGAAGCTCACAGTGGAGGCAATATGCTGATAGAAATACTTTTCCTCGAGCCAGAGGAAGAGGAAGAGGCAGAGGAGGAGAAGTGAAATGATTTGTCTGTGGAAAAATTGGACATAAATCCTATGAGTTTCCAGACAGGAAGAAAGATGGTGGTGAAGCTCACATTGCCGAGGTTCAAGGATGAAATTTTGAGTCAGAGGATGCTGAGGGTGAAAGATATTTGATGATGAGGAAAGTTCTCTTGAAACCAGAGAAGGAGCCAAAGAACCCAGCCCAAAGAAACAGTTTGTTTCAGACTGCTTGAAAAACCAAAGACAGGGTATGCAAGGTCATAGTAGACAACAGTGGCACAGATAATCTTGTATCTACAGAAATGGTAGAAAAACTGGAGCTGGAGACTATTGCACATCCAAGCCCATATAGAGTTTCGTGGCTACAAAAAGGACATTAGGTAAATGTCACTAAACAATGTTTAGCTAAATTTAAAATAGGAGGATATAAATATGAGATATTATGTGATGTCATTCCCATGGATGTTTGTCATCTATTGATGGGTAGACCATGGAAATATGACAAAAATGTGGTGCATGATGGGAGAAATAACACGCACACTCTGGAGAAAAGCGGTAGGACGCACATGTTGCTATCGATTAAGAATAAAGAGGTGAAAACAGAGATGAGAAACATTGTACTTATCATGAGTGGGAAGGAACTTATTAAGAAAGTCAAGAATAAGGAAGACACATAATTCATTGTGGTTAGGAAGCCCAGAATTGTTCTGAACAACACTAGGATAGATGATTTACCAGAAGAAATCCAGGAGTTGTTGGAAGAATTTGCTGATATAGTAGTGGAAGAACTACCTTTTTCGTTTCCACCTATCAGGAGTATAAGCCATCATATCGATCTTATACCTGGAGCCAGTTTACCGAACAAAGCAGCATACAGGTTGATTCCGTGGGAGAATGAAGAAGTTAAGAGACAGGTTCGGGACTTAATGGACAAAGGATTGATTTGGGAGAGCTTGAGTCCATGTGTTGTTCCAACAGTGCTCAACCCAAGAAAGGAAGGTGGCTGGAGAATGTGTATAGGCTCAAGGGAAATCAACAAAATTACCATTAGGTACAGGTTCCCATTGCCAAGGATGGACGGCTTGATGGATTGCTTGAGTGGAGAAAAGTTTTTTTCAAAGATTGACTTGAAAAGCGGATATCATCAGATTAGAATGAGAGAAGGTGATGAATGGAAGATAGAATTCAAGACAAATGAAGGGCTGCATGAATGGATTTTCATGCCATTTGGCTTAACAAATGAGCCCAGTCCTTTCATGAGGTTGATGAATGAAGTTGTGAAGGATTTCAATGGAAAATTTGTCATTGTATATATTGATGATATATTAATTTTCAGAAAAACTAAAGAAGAACATTTAAATCATTTAGTTGCAGTGATGAGGAGGTTACAACAAGAGAAACTATTGATCAATATGAAGAAATCATCATTTATGGGGACAAAACTCATTTATTTGGGTTTTGTTATCTCTGCAAATGAATTGAAAATGGATTCAGAAAAGTTAAATGCGATTAAGGATTGGCCATCGATGAAGTGCGTGTTTTAAGTTTGAAGCTTCCATGGTTTGGCTAGCTTCTATAGGAAATTCATCCAAAACTTCAGTGGAATTAGCGCACTGATGATGGATACGGTGAAGAAAAGACATAAATATTTTCAGTGGACGGAGGAAGCAGAGAAGAGATTCAACCTGCTGAAGAAGAAGATCACTGAGCAACCAATTCTAGTTTTGCCAGATTTCAACAAGACATTCTAGGTCAGGTGTGACGTGAGTGGATTTTCCATTGGAGCGGTCTTGAGCCAAGAGAACAGGACGATCGCGCATTTCAGTGAAAAGATGAATGAAGCAAAGATCAAGTACTCCACATATGACAAATAATTCTATGCAGTCATACAAGCACTGAAGAAATGGAGACATTATTTGGTTCCCAAGGAGTTCGTTTTGTACATCGATAATCATTCTTTTCATTTCGTGACTCAACAGGAGAATTTGAACCAAAAGCATGCTAAATGGGTTGACTACACATAGAATTTTACTTTTGTGATTAAGCATATTTCTGGAACTGCTAAGAAAGTTGCTAACGCTTCGAGCAGGAAATGTTTTCTTATGCAGGAATTCAGAGTCAAGACTTTGGGTTTTGATGACCTCAAGGAAATGTACAGGGATGATCCATACTTCAAAGAGGCATATGAGGCATATGAGAATCCAATTCTTAGGGATAGAAGACAATGGACTGAATACATGATCTAGGATGGATTATTGTTTAGGGGAAAACAACTATGTATTCCGAAATGCTCCATGAGGGAGAATTTGCTGAAGGAAAAACACAGTGGAGGATTGGTCGGACACTTTGGTCATGAAAAAATGTTCTCAAATTTGAATGGCTCATATTTCTGGCCAGGGATGAGGAGAGATGTGAAGAAATTTGTGGACAGGTGCAGAATTTGTCAGCACACAAAAGGGAAAAGGTAGAACACAGAGTTATACCAACCATTACCCATACCAGAAAGGCCGTGGGATGCCATGAGAATGGATTTCATATTTGGACTACCTAGGACACAAAGGGGATATGATTCAATATTTGTAGTGGTAGACATATTTTCAAAGATGTCACATTTCATACCATGCCAAAAAACCAGTGACACAACTCATATTACGAACTTGTTTTTCAAGGAAGTCGTCAGACTTCACTGCTTGCCAAGGAGTATCATTTCTGATCGAGATACCAAGTTCATAGGACATTTCTGGAGGACCTTATGGAAGAAGTTAGGGACAAATTTTTCTTTTAGCTCAACATATCATCCTCAGACGGATGGACAGACAGAGGTCGTGAACAAGAGATTGGGAGATTTGTTAAGGAGCTTAGTGACTGAACACCATAGTCAATGGGATCACATTCTTCCATAGGCAGAATTTGCTTACAATGATTCACTCAATAGAAGCACATGGAAGAGTCCATTCCAGATTGTATATGGAATGCAGCCAAGGGGAGTTTCTGAATTGAAAGATTCAGAACAAGTTGAATTCAGGAGTGCTAGTGCAGAGGACTTTGAAGAAGGAATGAGGGAGCTTCACAGAAGAATTAAGGAGAGATTGCATATTTCAAGTCAAGAGTACAAGCGTATTGCAGATCAACATAGTCGAGAACTTCAGTTCAAAGCTGGTGATTTGATTCTTGCACATTTGAGGAAGGAGAGGTTCCCAAGGGGAACATACAACAAGCTAAAGATGAAAAAGATTGGACCGTGCAAGGTCATAAGAAAATTTGGGACAAACGCATATGAGATTGAATTACCCGATCGGGTCGGAATCTCACCGATATTTAATATCGCAGATTTGTACCCTTACAGAGATGAAGAAGAAGGAGAAGAAGATAAACAAGAAAAGATTCAATGGACAAAACAAATGCCTGTATATGAAAAGCCACAGATGGAAAGCATAATTGACAAGAGGATTAGCAAAAAGACCAAGAGAAAACAATATTTTGAATACTTGGTCAAATGGAGAGGACATCCAGTTGAAGATGCCAGTTGTGAGGATGAAACAACAATTCAAAAGCATGGATGAACAGTGAAGGAACTCATGAATAGGAGTTCATGAAAATTTTCAAGCGAGGGAGTATGATGCAGGAGCATCGTATAAAGCCAAAGACACGCGCCTAACCAAAGGAGACAACTGGAAAAGCGCCAGTGCACATTTTGAAGTGTTTTGAAGATTAATGAATGGACATTAATGTAATAGCTAGGGAAGTGTACATACTTTTTTGTTTTGGAGATTGTAAATAGATCTTGAGCATTGCTCTCATCTGTCGAATGTAGAAGCATTTATATGTAATGAATGGAAGTAGGTAGATTTAATTTAATAGATTAGACAGTTTTAGGAGCATAGGAGGTAGGAGGGAAAATGGATGATAGACACCCTCAACCCTTGTATCATTGTAACATAATTCAAAATTCATAAGTTGTAGAGCTGTAGAGAGGAATATAGAAGGACAGAGAATTTTATGCATTTTTAGTCTCTATTGGCCATGTACAGGAGCACTGGATTCAGTAGAATAAATTTTTGATTCAAATCTATGTGTTTGTTATGGTTGTTGGAATCACCTGTTAAATGGTATGTTGTAGGTTTGTTTTCATTCTTTGTGTGCATTCTATTTCAATGCCAATGTGTGTATGCATTCTATTTCAATGCCAATGTGTATGCGTATTCTCTAGAATTCTATGTTGAATGTTTGAATTCTGGATAAGTGGTGAATGCATTTTAATTGTTTCTCTTTCTGAGAACTCCTGCAAAGAGTGCAGTGGAGGGTCTGGAAGGAGTGCATCAACCAAGTTCTATATTTCATCTCAGAACCCTCAGAGGAGATTCAAATTGTGTCTTTAGAGGCAAAGAGTGTTAGAAGAGCACAGAGTCGTGAAAGGTGTGCGCACACCGGGTGGAGTCTTGGATTTTACAAATCCAAGAGAGGAATTGAGAGACTGTTGTTGCAAGGAGTGCATGGAGTTAAAGACCCTAAATAACCAGAGGTTATTTGAATGTTTCCGCAAGGAGTGCATGCAGGGACCCTTTTGGAGGCCTTGAGTTTGCAAGTGGAAGCTCAGGAGGGTTAGAACCTTTCAATTGTTCCAAAGGGAGACAGAGGTTAAATTGGTTCATAGGAGTTAAGTTCTGGAGGTAGGATGGCAAGTCATTTGGACAGAAGTCCTTGAGAAGTTGAATCGGATGGTTGAATCACTTCAGAAGGAAGTGTCGAAATCCTATGAACTGTTGGATCTCTTAGAACAATGAAGAGAATAGGACTGAGTGCCTTTTCAGCACCCATAAGCTCAGGAGGAGTAGTGACCATCAGATCCAGATCAACAAGGACCGTTAATCTTGTATGTGAATTCACATATCGAAATTTGGGGAATCGAGTGACCAGTGGTTTGGGTCAAGTGTTGTAGATTTCCGATTGGTGAAATCCCGATACATCTAGGACCATTGGATCAAGGGAGGCACATAGCTTTCGATCTCATTGAAGGTACGATTTCAGAGCCAGGGATTCATAGAGGAAGAGGAACGGTTATTGGTTTCCCTCTTGAGTCGTGAAAGCCAGAAAATCCGCGTGGACATGTGGAAAGAACTCACCCCATAAGAAGATTAAAGAAGAAGTGATAGGTGGCACGCGCCCGTCACTTTGGGTAGAGTCAACCTTCGTTGATGAACTTCGTTTCAGGGATTCACAAGGGGAAGGCACGAGAAGTTGGTGCTCCAACTCACGAAGTCGTGAGTTGCGAAAGGTGCTTGCATAAGGTTTGGTTGTGGTCCTATAGGAAAAGGGACTAAAGAGAGGGGCTTACACCTTAACCCATTTGAATTTTGCATTTTGGCTCTTTCCAAGGGCCAGGGCATAGTGTTCGAAGCGCCCCAACTCGCGAGACCCAAAATTCTTTGCGGGCTTAGGAAAGGAGTTTAATTGACCCTTGTCAAGGTTTAGAGAAGATCCTGCGCGGATCTTGGCCTAAGGGCAGGAGGTCTGCACCAAGCCCCTTTCTCTACCATGCATATCCTCAAGCTATTCCACTTCTCTCTAGGGCTCCAGTGCACTCAACCAGGAAGTTTCAGATTTGTGGCTCTAAGAACTTCAATTGCAACAAGTCCATTGGACTTTATTCATTATATGCCTTCAACATTGAGCTCAATTCCCTTCTAGTGCTATTTTTCATGAGATTCCATATACAACATCTCATATGTATTATGCACATATAGTTTTCATCAAATATCATTATAACAATTTTCAATCATAAATGTCAAATATGTTTTATATAGGAAAACAAAATTTTCCAAGTATGAGCTTTCTACTCATAATTTGTTTAAATCTTGCAGCTGCAGGAATCAATATTTATTATGGATTGCAACAATGCCATACCAAATACCATTATTCCTGCAATTTTATCAACCTTCAATCAACCAACCAATTGTTAGCATATCATAAGAGTTTTTAATTTCTCAAATCTGTTTATATACAGGAAATAAAAATCCCTAGGCATGAGGATTTGTCTCACAATGCTTGGATCTTGTAGCAACCAGAATTAGTATTATGTATGGGCTTACATCCCTTCCACATTCAATACCATTCTTTCTACAATTTCCTCAACCTTTCGTTCATCCACACAAACTGTTAGCATACCATAACAATTTGTAACTATTAATTTCTCAAATCTATTTTATACAGGAAAATATAATTTCCACGCATGATTTTTCTGCTCATAATTTTGTCTTCTATAGCTGTATATATCATTCTTCCATATCGATTAGACCCCTTCCATATCCAAGAAAAGTATACCTACAATTTTCTCAGCCTACACTCAGCCAAAACAATTGTTAGCATATCCTAACAAATATACATTTTCATGGAAACAATTACAAGATTTCACAAAGTGATCTTAGATTTGATTACAACACCAATTCAATCACTTCTATTAATACAACTAGTAACTAGAATGAGCTCATCATCCTCTACACATGTATTATCAGCCATTATTTTCTTTCTTTTGTCCATCAATATTTTATTACTTGGTTCCCTCAACAGAGATTTTTTGCAATTCACCATTATGTAACTACTCTAACCTGCAACTTTCTTGTTGTGTTATCTAACAACTCCAAAAGTGTTCTCAAATTCATGATTTATCCATACTCACATTGTTTCAACCGTTAGCATAATCATTTCTATTCCATATATACATGCACTCATCAAAATGCATTCAATAATTCCTTTAGTAGCACTTGTAACATTTTCAATAGCTCCAAAAAGTGATCTCATAATTGTAAGAACAACAATTCAATTACCTTCAACTAGTATTCATATTAAAAATAATGCAACTATCCATCATTATGTGTTTTCCTTACCACATGTTTTTCATAATTTAACAAATAATTACCAATAAGATAACAAAAATCAAGGTGTCAACACCCATGGCCACATCTACACATTGCATCCCTGAATTGACTACATAATACCACATAAATATGTCATACACTCCACCATGGTGAGTTGGAAGGTCTGACCAACACCTCAACACACCATCCAAACTCTTCCCAAAACTGCCCAAATATTTGGATACCCTCATCTTCAACCCATACACAACACAAGGAAACATAATTCCTAAGTCCTCTTCAGTGCCGCCAAAGAAGTTTCAGTCCAAACATCATCTATATAGGGGAAGCCATTGAGTACTCACATAGTGCTATAGCCTTTCCATATCCAACCATATCAAGGTATCACACATGACTATCCCTATGGGTATTCATTTCTATAACAAAATTATGTCTCATGATTTGAGCTGGTTATGATCTCATAACCAATCATAACACCATGTGCAACTAAATTTTATTTAAATGCATTCTAGCATCAACAACATTTACATATTCTTAGCCTTCGGCCATTACATATCATTTTAAATATTGAAAAATTAACTAAGGGAATTCTTATCTCAATTCTCTTCAACATTGGAAGCAATCAAATGCATACCTGCATGGTTGTTATCAACCTACTTGATGTTATCTGATTACCTGGTGTTTGTAGAAGCTTGCAGGATTCCTCTTCCATCATTTTCATTACCATTCCTACCACCCTCATGGTTTTTCAAATAGATGTAAGTCATAAGAAACAACAACAACATCTACATATTTAACCATGCTATATCATTTTTCTTGAGTACATAATCCATCATTAGTCCTACTCAATTAACATAACATCATTATTTCATAATAACAAACTATTCTAAGTCCACAAGCATGCCATATGCATATCCAAGAACATACATATTGTTACACATGAAATTTTCACACCTAGGTACTTCACATTAAGTGTCGTAAAGTGTCATATAAGTGTCTCATACACTTTGACACCATGGAATAACCTATGTCACAATCCCTAGTCAATGTGGAGGAGGGATATATTACACGAAGGCAAAAATACTAAGTACACATGAATTATTATTAATATTCATGGAAAATAAATTGATTAAGTGAGAGAATCAAGTGCACATGAATTATTATTAATATTCATGAAAAATAAAGTAATTAAGTGTGAGAATCCACCTCACATTTGGTTTCCTATTTTTTAGGGAAGGTGGAGGATCTCATGGATGGTTGAAATATTTCCTCCTTAAAATCCTTGAGAGATATTTCCTCCCCAAAATCCTTAAGAGATATTTTCTCCCTAAATATCTTAGAGATCCCTTTCTTAGTGGATCTAATGAGAGATCCTCTCCATGGTGGTTAAACCTCCAAATTCTATATAATGAGGGATTTACATGGAGGAAGGGGAGAATGGAGTTTAGAGATACCAAACTTATGATCTCATGAGAAGTGGAGGAAAATAATCAGTGAAATTATTGTCATTTTGATCATGGAGCTTTTGAGCAAGGGTTGGACAAGGAGATCTTGGTGAAGCTGCTACACTACATACATGGTTGTAAGTAACACTTTGTTCTCATCAATATAATCAATGCTTGGCCTGTTTCTTTCAAATTTGTACTTGTTCAATATAAGTTTGTCTACAGTAGATGGATCTATGTTTTATCTAATCTCAGTAGAGTAGGAAGTTGTTTGTACTTTTGTTTGTCTTGCAGGATCTACCAAGGAGCTCAAGATTGAAGCACATCCTGTACCTTTCAGGGACAAACGACGTTCATAAGGTACATGATTTCCTCCTTCTCTTTTGTTCATAAACTTGATTAGATCTAAAAGGAAGTTAGTTTCCATGTTAAGAACCTTCTGTCTTAGAGTTAAGGGTGTAGCTCTCAAGAGGAGATCTACTTGTCCACAGGGAGATTTTCCTACAATAGAAATTGGCGACTCCACTGAGGAACCAATCTGATTTTTGTTTCCTTTCCTAGATATTGTATTGGCCCTTTGCCCACTCATTTGATATTCTCCATTGAATTTTGTATTCTTAGAATGGTTTGATTGCCTCTGTGTGTCATCATGATCACCCTGATTGGCTGAATGTTCTTGAATTTTTTATTTTCTGGGAATTTTTCTGAGCTGTTGAAGCCTGGCGCTCCCCTGCCTATGTTATCAGAGCACCAACACTCCCTGAAGGTCTTAGACAGAGCGTTATAATGACATGGTGCCCATTACACCAGAGTGTCATCCTTTCCTCTGCAAAAACAACTTCCAGGATTGTCTTTTCTGAAGTCCAGTCTTTGTTTTTTCCCTTTCTCAGCTTCTTGGTGCTTCAATACTTCTTCCTATTGGCCTTCAATAGCTCGTTTTCTAAGGATTCATCCTCTTTTGTTTGGATTTTCTGACATTTTTCCTTACTTTGCATTTTGTCCTTCACGATTTGGAGGCAATTTGTCGTTTTCTTCTCGTTTGTCTGAATGAGTGAAAACTTTGTAAGGGGTTCAAAGGTCTTTTCTGCTTTTCTTTCTGATCTTTGAGTCATCTTTTCCGAGATCTTCCTCCTTCCTTTTGAGTTTTTGGCTTTCTGCTTCTTGTTTGATTGCAACAAGGCTGTGTTTCTATTTATTTGGAGTTTGCTTCCAGTTGCTTCAATCTCATAGATCTTGCAGTCTGATTAGCATAGGAAGATTTACATCCAACTGATCGTCAGTCACATATAATTTTTTTAGCATTGTATTGAATTCCTTATGAGGACTATTGCATGAGGTCATTTCACCTTGGTGTTTGACAGTGAAAGGAAAATCCTTCTCCTTCCCTTAATTAGACATTCATTGAAAGCAAAGACTGCTTATCATTTCTTATGCATGTTTTGGGAACTGAGTCATAATATCATCAGTCTTCACTCTCATACACCTCTGAGTAAACAACATCCACTAAAATCAATGCTTAACTAAAATTTATTAGACTTTTTACATCTTTGTCAGAAAACCTACATTAGTTTAAGGTGTAAGGATTTGGAATAGGTTGAAAGGATAACTTTCCAAATCTATCAAACAAATGTAGTATCCTATGATAAGGAGAGTGAAATCCAATTGTCGTGTAGGCTTTCTGGGATCCCCCTCTCACAAAGGGGTTATGCATGAGGTCGCACTTGGGAGAGCTATGGAGATTATACCTCCGTGGTTTGACTGATTGTAGTAGTCAGATCGTATTATGGGGGTCGCTTGAAGGTATACTCACAATGTTGAGTGGAAGCCTTTCGAGTTGATTTCGGGCTAGATACCCTGGCCTTACATTCAGACTGGACTGTCGACTGTACCCGCCCAGGGGCTGACTGCGAGTTGGTGACCTTAGTAGCGACAATCTTTAGGGTCTTACACAAGGTGATGGTGAAGGGAAGTCTCACTGTACCTGGAACAGATGTTGTTCAAACTCACTCGGGCTCCTTGGAGGGTAAATCCACAATTACTGTGTGGAAGCTTGCATCAAGGCGTAAGTCCGTTAAGCAGGTCGCCAATGTAACTGATCCACCCACTCTATCCCCACCCCTTCCTATTTTGATCTCACGACGTTGAATTTCATCACCAACTAGTGGTTTCAACATGGGAAGGTTTGTTTGATTGATTGTTGCTCAGATTCATAGTGTGTGTTGTTTGTTTTACTTAGTGGACCTTAGGTCGAGTCAGTATTAATGGCATCGAATCCCAAAAGTACCAATGGAGGAACCTCTTCTCCTGGGGAACCTTATACCTTTCCTTCGTTTGGAAACTTTGGTCCTCCGTACATTTCCACACTGAGTCTTCCAGGACTCACTATCGAATTACCAGTTTGGTTGTTCCCCACTTCGGTGATCCTGAATCCTCCCAATGTTTCAGCTACACCTAATACTTTATATTTCATTACACCACCCACACATCAACCTCACTTCGACTTTTCACCTTCTTCGCCCATTAAGTCTCCTTCCATTTCTCCTTCTTCTCCTAGTGAAAGCTCTAAAGAAAGTAGCCAGGTTGATCCAAAGACGAAGACATGGAAAGAAAAGAAGAAGAAGACCCTGAAAAAGACCAAGGCCCCAACAACATCATATGTTGGATCCAAGCAACCAACTACTGTTAATAGTACTAGGAGTGTTGATGAGGTCAACAATATTAAAATGAAGAATCTGAAACCCAAATTCCCTTGCAGCCTTTGTAAGGGTGATCACTTTCTGAGGGATTGCCCCAGTCTTATCAAGGTCTTAGAATGTGGTCTTCCATGTCATCAGCCTCTACCGGTCATGCCGATGATACCCCATAAACTAGTGACATTAAGGATGGTAAGAAGAAGACAATTTTCAAGTTTCCTTGCATGTTATGAAAGGGTGATCAATATTCTCACCTTTGTCCTTGTATGGATGAGGCTTCTTCTCTTTTGGAAAAAATTCAACTTCCAAAAGGTTGTTGTAAGATTTCCTATGACCCATCGTTAGTTGATGGACTAGTCAATCTGGTTCCATTCCCAGTCAGTCTGGTTGATCAGATGGTCAATCTAGTTTCCTCCTCGATTGAACCACAAACCCAAGTAGCTGATCCAGTTCCGTCATCGATCAACCCCACTCTTCATCAAAAGAGTGTAACCCAAGTGGTCGATCCATTTTTATCCTCGGTCGATCCCACTCTCCCGTTAGAGAATGAATCCAAAGCGGTTGATCCATTTCCACCCGTCGATCCCATTCTCCCCTTGGAGAATGAAACCCAAGTGGTCGATCCAGTTCTGTCATCGGTCGATCCCACTCCTCCCTTGAAGAGTGCCAAAGTGACTGATCCAGCCCCTTCCTCGCTCAGTCCCACCCTTCATCTGAAGAGTGCCAAAGTGGTTGCTCTGGTTACATCATCAGTCAATCCTGCTCTTCTTCTGAAGAGTGTCAAAGTGGTTTCTCTGGTTACATCATCAATCAATCCTGCTCTTCTTCTAAAGAGTGCCAAAGTGATCGATCCAAGTTCACCATTGGTCGATCCAAGTCTGCCATTGGTCGATCCTACTCTCCCTCTAGACAGTAAACCCAATACTACCCACATTTTTCTCGTTGATACAGAATCTACCATGTTGGGGGGCATTCCTCCTTCTCCCATGAAACCCCCTCCAAGTAATGAGACCATCCTTTTTGATTGGGGTGCGCAAACTAGACCTCGTCTTGCCTCTCACATTCCTTTCCAGATTATAGTACAGATTTGTGGTCAGGATGTTCCTCAAACACTAATAGATGAAGGTGCATCCATTAGTATTTTGTCTTCTGTTGCTTGGTATGCTTTGGGTTATCCACAACTTGCGTCGGTTACACAGAATCTGTTAGCTTTTAATAGAAGAACTAGTCAACCTTTAGGGACCCTTCCTCAATTTTCCGTAACTTTGGGAGGGAAAATTGTCTTTATTGATGTCATGGTAGTCCGAGACCCCTTAGATTTCACTTTATTCCTTTGGCGGGATTATGTCTATGCCATGAAAGCTATTGTGTCCACTCTTTTCTGCGTGATATATTTCCCTCACGATGGAAGAATTGTGACTATTAATCAACTTTCATTCATCGGTCCTGACTGGATTACCTCCCTAAATGGTTCTTATATGCAGACAGTATCACCCCTGCCACATGTCAATTATGTGGCATTGTCTCCAATGACTTCAACTTCTGATGATTTAGATCCGGTAGTTGACATGGTGATTTCTTCGGTAGGGATATTGGAGCCCGATCTCCTTACCCTTGTCGTGGCCCTCGACATGTGTTCCTTCCAAAGTGATTATCTTCCATCTAGAAAATATCTCTTGGAAGACATGACCGAGTTTTGTCCCTTGACATGGTGTCCTTCCAAAGAATTATCCTCTTGGAAGCCATGATCAAGCAGAGTCCATGAGCATAGTTTCTCTTCTCTGTGGCAAGCTCGTTAAAAAATGAAACAGAGGTATTGAGCATAGTTTACTTCTCTGTAGCAAGCTCGTTAAAAATGAAATAGAGGTCACAAGCATAATTTCTCTTCTCTTTATCAAGCTCGTTAAAAATTGAAACAGAGGCCATGAGCATAGTTTTCCTCTCTGTAGAAAGCTTGTTAAAAAATGAAACAACAATCTGGGGATCAAACCCGAAACCCTGAGCATAGTTCTTTTCCTATGTCAAGCTCATTAAAAAATGAAATAGTCACCTCTCTTGAACCTTCTTTTCATCCACCCTTCTCCTTTTTCTCATATACTAGAGAAATTGGTGACAACCTCAAAGTCGGTGAATGAATTGAAGCTTGGAGGGCATGTATCCAGCCTTTGATGATCATTCTAGAGTTAAGCCACCAGATTTTCAAGCTGGGGGCATACTGAGCTTAGTCTTTGTTCTTTCTCGTGCTCGTAAATACATGAGAATGCATCCGGGTAAACTTTTATCTCTTTTTTGGACCTGTATGGATACACGAAAAAGGAACCCCCTGGAGTCTCCTTTAAGCTCTTTTCAGACTCTCTAAACATGAAAAGATTGTCAAGTGATCTTTCTTCCTTTCCCACTCGTTAAAAGGTTTGAAATGGCATCTTTCGATTGATATCTTATCTCTTTTTCAGCCTCGCGAGACTAACATTACGAAAAAGGACAACATTGGAGTCATCTTTAAGTTCTTTCTAGATTCTCTAAACATGAAAAGATTGTTGAGCGACCTTGTTCTCTTCATGCTCATTAAAGTATTTGAAGAAAACGTCTGTTGAGCAATAGTTTATCTCTTTTTTTGTCTCATCAGACTAATTTACGAAAAAGGAACTGAGAGAGTTCTCTTTTAAGTGTTTTTCCAGACTCTATAATCATGAAAAACCTTTGAGTTTTCTATCTTTGGACTTGTTAAAACAATCATGCATTGAAGGGTCCATATGGGACCGAACTCTTACTTCTTCTAGTTCGTTAAAAAAAGGAAGAGGGACTTACCGAAGGTAAGTTATATCAAGCATGTGTTACCCTCCTCGAGATCATTAAATAAAAAAAGAGGTACTCATCTATCTAGATGGGGGAAAAAATTGAAAGAAGCAAGCAAAGCAGTTTTTGAGAACATTACCAGTAACTCTTAGAGTCGCCCTTGAACATGAAACTTTGTCTTTACGCACATCTTAATCCACTAAACCTCTACACTGAACCAATCCTTTGAGTTTTTCTTACTCCTTTGGGTCACCCGACAAAAGTCACAGTATCCACTGCATCATCATGTTTTGGTCCATGTCATGTTTCTATTGTTCTGCCTTAGTGTTCAAGGGAAGTATCCGCCTCGAGAGTCAACCATCACAAATATCTTGTCTCAATACCCGTGTCAGTCCATGTTCATTTGATATACCAATTACATCTCTGTGTCTGTTTCATGTCATTGATGGGGGATACATCAAGGCCCTCCTTCGACGAGTCTATCCCTGTCAACTTCAACACATTATCCAGGAACTAGACTTAGAAACCAATTAGTACTTTGGGACCTACATGCCTCAATGGAAGGCCTCCTCATGTTTGACAGTGGGTTTACATCATTGACCTCTGATTGGATGATTCCACAAATGTTCGACTTCATCTCATCCATTTACATTCGTTGGAATGTACTAGAGTACCTTGGGAATCATTGACATCAATGGCGAACTCCCTCGCGCTTCTTAATGGTTTACATTGTTGACCAGTAATCAAGTGGTTTCTTCCATGTTTGATGTTAGGACATCTATTCACATGGTTATATTCATACTATATCAGGATCGGTAAGAATACCCTGGATTGAGTGATCACTCTGATATGTACTTTTCCCAGGTTGCGACGAAGTTTCTCTTGAACAATGACACATATACTGTCACATAGATCCACTTTGTATTGGTCATGGATATGTCTTGTCATCTCATAGATCCACTTTTTATTCTTCATGGCTATGATCAATTCAGGTCATAGGATTATAGATCCACACTGTATCCTCTGTGGCTATACCTTTTATCAATATAATTATGGATCCGCAGTGTATTTTATGGCAGCCATATCTTGCAAGTCTTTATCACCCAATCATAGGTATGCCTGGCTTGGGTTTGAAACATGTCATAATATTTGTTGGATGTTTGTTTGCAGCTTCTACTAGGTTCTCTGAGTCCACACCTTTTCTTTAAAGATTTGTAAAGTGTTTTGGCCATCATTCTCTCTTCTGACCTCACACTTTAGGGGGCATTCTGTTACACATGAAATTTGCACACCTAGGTACTTTGCCCTAAGTGTCGTAAAGTGTCATATAAGTGTTTCATACACTTTGACACCATGGAATAACCTATGTCACAATCCCTAGTCAATGTGGAGGAGGGATATATTACATGAAGGCAAAAATACTAAGTACACATGAATTATTATTTATATTCATGGAAACGAAATTGATTAAGTGAGAGAATCAAGTACACATGAATTATTATTAATATTCATGAAAAATAAAGTAATTAAGTGTGAGAATCCACCTCACATTTGGTTTCCTATTTGTTAGGGAAGGTGGAGGATCTCATGGATGGTTGAAATATTTCCTCCTTAAAATCCTTGAGAGATATTTCCTCCCCAAAATCCTTAAGAGATATTTCCTCCCTAAATATCTTAGAGATCCCTTTCTTAGTGGATCTGATGAGAGATCCTCTCCATGGTGGTTAAAACTCAAAATTCTATATAATGAGGGATTTCAATGGAGGAAGGGGGGAATGGATTTTAGAGATACCAAACTTATGATCTCATGAGAAGTGGAGGAGAATAATCAGTGAAATTATTGTCATTCTAATCATGGAGCTTTTGAGCAAGGGTTGGACAAGGAGAGCTTGGTGAAGCTGTTGCACTACATCCATGGTTGTAAGTAACACTTTGTTCTCATCAATATAATCAATGCTTGGCCTATTTCTTTCAAATTTGTACTTGTTCCATATAAGTTTGTCTACAGTAGATGGATCTATGTTTTATCTAATTTCATTAGAGTAGGAATTTGTTTGAACTTTTGTTTGTCTTGCAGGATCTACCAAGGAGCTCAAGATCGAAGCACATCCTCGACCTTGTAGGTACAAACGACGTTCATAAGGTACATGCTTTCTTCCTTCTCTTTTGTTCATCAGCTTGATTAGATATAAAAGGAAGTCAGTGTCCATGTTAAGCACCTTATGTCTTAGAGTTAAGGGTCTAGCTCTCAAGAGGAGATCTACCTATCCACAGGGAGATTTTCCTACAACACATATCCACAAATTCACATCCATATGCACCAAGAATTAAGTTTTAGCATGCTTAGTAATGCATCTTACTTCATTCTATGCATCATTCATTCTAGCACATTTATGTTTCGATTCACTTATTTATTTATTTATTTATGTTGTAGTTGGTTTTCATTGAATTTATTCAGATCCTTGTTGCCTCGTGTGCTCTCATTCTTCTCATCTGCACTATTGTTCCCTGGTAGGAATAATTTCCATCCAAGTTCCACTTAGCCATTCTAAAATCCAATCAAAATGTCTTATTTGCAACAAATTCTCTTAGGCAAACATATCCAAACATTACTTTTATGAAACATTCCAGCACCTTGGAATGAGTTAGCTCACAACATTCCATCAACTTACCCATAATCATTGTTGAGACTCGAAATTGACATTCCCATTACCCTATTATACTCTTCACCTATACCTTTTTGGCCTATCTAAAGCTTGAGTGAATGACAAGAACGCTACCAATTTCCGGTTATAAGGTCATAAGGTAAAGTATGGTTAATTCATGCAATTTTTGGTTTATTGAGTTAAGGATTTAAATATTTCATGTACTAATGCTCGATTTGTCATATGTGAATCCTTGACCTCTAGATGTCTAGTGTTCTTGTACCAGCTCAACTATCTGGTACTTGTGCACCAAGACTGCTGTCTGTCTGAATTCGGTACCAAATGCATCTAGTACTAAATCTTACCTGTTGTGATCTGGTACCAACAACATGCACTGTTATGATCTGATACCAACAACACACACTGTTATGATCCAATACCAACGACCACGCTCTGTCATGATCTGGTACCACCTTTTACGCTCTCTCATGATCCGGTATCATCCACCTGTTACGATCTGGTACTAATATGGAAGAGCCTAATGCACTAAGTTCAAGTGCCAGATCTCGCCTAAGTCAATTGGTGGACGTCTATTTTCTATAATAAGAATAATTTTTTGATTGCCTCATCCTCATGCACTTCGTGTCATGAGGATGAAGCTAAAGATATAACCGAATGATTAAACTTAACAACTGATTGATTTGCAAATCACTTCGCCTCCTTGTGTTTCACGATTCAGACTATTAAATAGCTATGGAAAGGATGGTAGAAGAGTAGGAGAGTTAGCATATCACCAATATGTAAAGAAGCGTATGATATCACAGAACATATCCTGAGTGAAGATTAATGGAATGTCATTTTATCTCCATATTCATATTATCCACGATTAAGAATGAGTTGAGTTATTAAATAGAGTTTTGATTTTATGTTTTGAAGTGTGAGTGAGAGTAATGTGTGTGCTAAAAGCAAGCTTCCTATAGACTTCAGTAGCTGACCTGTTGAAGTGGCAAGGGCCCACCACCCAGCAAAGGTCAACCTCTTTGTAGATTAGCAATAGTATTTGTTTTTAGTAGTATAAACATTGAATCAGCTAAAGCTTTAACTCTGTTAGATGATAGAAATACAGATTAGATTAAGATTTCCATTCTATAATTGCTTAGAGAGATCTTTAATTGCTCTGTTTTTGCATATTCCCTGTTTATGTTTTCATGAATTTGATTTCCTTGAGTGATCATAGATGTTGGCAGCTATAGTCAAACCTACTTGGATAAGAACTAGTGAAGTTCATTGTGAACCACAGCAGTACCAACATATTGACTATTGAACTACCCATGCTATGTTGATTGATGTGTGATTTCCTTTCAAAAAGTGTGGATTGTATGGTTAGTTTTCTGGGTTAGATATCAGAGTTGATCTATCAAACCAATTTCATCTCATACTTGCATGTGCCATAATGGAATAGATAGCCCCTCTTTGAAAGACAACCAAAGTGCATTGTAGTTTGCTATTTTGATTTGTTTCCAACATACATAATCTAGTTTGATTCTATACTCGTGACATTAGAAATTACCTTTCTTACTGGTGTCTTGTAACTCTGTTGATTATGAATCCCATATTGATAATTAATGAGTGCATTATATTAGACATATAAGCAGCACAACATTTTGGCGTCATTGCCGGGGAGTTGCAAATGGTAGGAAGTAATTTTTAGCTTAGATTGTTTGCATAAGTTTTATTGTTTTTAAAAGGTTGCTTGAGGGAGGAGGATAAAATGTTTAAGATGTAATTGAAGAGCCACGTGGCCACTAGAGTGGGGTTCTCTGAATCTAGGTTGCCTTCTTACCTTCTAGATAGAATTAGGATTTCAATTCAGTTAAAGAATCAAATTTCCATTTTATGCATAGATATAGAGATAACAAGGGTAGATTTATAAGCTCC
>ML791536.1:56227-76988 GCA_009831015.1 Picea engelmannii
TTAAGTAATGAAAAATAAAAAATGATGCTCACTGAAGGTATTGTTTTGGGACATCACATTTCTCGTTCTGGCATGAGAGTTGATCCGGCAAAGATTTATATCATCACACAAATCAGAATACCTTCCTCACAAAAGGAAGTTCGTAGCTTTTTAGGACATGCTGGCTACTATAGAAGATTCATTCCGAATTTTACAAGCCTATCTACCCCTTTATTTAAATTATTATCCAAAGAAGATGAATTTAAGTGGGATGATGAATGCCAAATTTCTTTTGAAATTCTAAAACAAAAATTGTCAACTACCCCTGTATTAAGAGGACCAAATTGGTCCCTTCCTTTTCATATCTGTACCAATGTCTTAGACACAACCCTTGGGACAGTCCTTGGAAAAAGAGAAAATCAGATTCCCTATGATATATACTTTGTTAGTAAAAATCTGCCTCCAGCTGAAGTTAATTATATGGTCACAGAAAAGGAATTGCTAGCTGTAGTACATGCTATCAATAAATTTAGACACTATATTACAGGATATCAAGCTTTTGTACACATTGATCATTCAACCATCCGATTCTTAGTGAACAAACCTGTAACAAATCCTAGAGTTACAAGATGGCTTTTATTATTACAAGAGTTTAATATCAACATTATTGATAGACCTGGTAAAGATAATCTTGTGGCTGATTTCTTATCTAGAATGATTCATCTGGGAGATAATGCACCAGTAGAAGATACCTTTCCCGATGAAAATTTATTTGCTATTTCTACATTCAATCCGTGGTATGCAGATGTATCTAACTATCTTGTGATAGGGAAGATGCCTCATAAATTGTCTCCTAGAGAAAAACAGAAAGTAATTCAACTAAGTGCAAATTACATGTGGCACGATGATTGCCTCTACAAAACAGGACCAGATTTGGTGATCAAGAGATGTGTAAGGGAAGATGAAATTCATGATATTTTACAATCCTACCATGATGGCCCTTGTGGAGGACACTTCGCAGACAAAAGGACTGCTTACAAAGTTCTGCAATCAGGTTACTACTGGCCTCATATTTTTCAGAGATGCTAAAACCTATGTATCCAATTGTGA
This sequence comes from Picea engelmannii, assembly GCA_009831015.1. Lineage (NCBI taxonomy): Eukaryota > Viridiplantae > Streptophyta > Pinopsida > Pinales > Pinaceae > Picea > Picea engelmannii. Next base: position 57,317 of record ML791536.1, read on the forward strand.
TGAATGTCAATGAATGGGTAAGCCTACTGCACGAGACCAAATGCCACTTCAAGCCCAAGTAGTCATTGAACCATTCGAGAAATAGGCATTAGATTTTGTAGGGCCCATTAATTCTGCATCTAAAAAGAAAAAGTATATACTTGTATGCACTGACTATGTGACTAAATGGGTTGAAGCAAAGGCTTTATCAACTGCAAGTGAACAATCAGTGGTAGATTTCCTTTTTAATGATATCTTTACTAGATTTGGTGTACCGCGAGAAATTGTGACTGATCAGGGAACTCAATTTACCTCTCATCTAGTCAAAGCTGTTACAGAATAGTACCAAATCAAACACAGGAAATCTACACCCTATCATCCACAAGAAAATGGACAAGTAGAATCCACCAACAAAGTTATTGGGTCCATTCTTACCAAAACAGTATAGCTGCACCATAAGGATTGGGCTGGCATATTATTAGAAGCCTTATGGGCTTATAGAATCACCTGGAGGAATACAACTAGACATACACCCTATGAGTTAGTGTATGGGAAGCAGGTGCTTCTCCCCATAGAATTTCAGATCAAAACCTTCAAGACTGCAGTACAAGTTGGCATGAACTTGGATGAAGCCCAACAACAAAGACTCTTGCAGCTTAATCAGTTGGATGAAACCAGGAAGGAAGTACTTCAAAGGACTACCCTCATTCAAGAACAGAGAACAAAATGGCATGACAAGTATCTCAAAAAGAAAAATTTTCAACAAGGAGATTGGGCCCTATTGTATGACAACAGATTCAAGAACTTCAAAGGTAAGTTAACCACCTGTTGGATGGGACCTTATGAAATTGACACCATCTACGACAATGGTTCAATCATGATAAAGACAATTAATGAACAACAGACACCACTACTTGTGAATGGTCATCGGTTGCAAGTTTACAACAAACCTCTGTCAAAAGAAGAATTCATGACTCGTATATTATAGAATTCAGACATGCAGATGATCAGTAAGGAAGGATATCCTCCTACTGACCCACATTGATTAATTGGTTTATTTGAAAAATTTTGTACATAGGTGTGGAACGAATTTTGTTAATAAGATGAAGGTAACAAAAGACTCTTACCTCCCTTTATTTTACTTTCACAATTTTTCTTTTCTTTTGTAAGCAAATTTTTATAATCTATTTGATCCTTCATGAACTTGCTAAACATCAGTTGTAGGCATCAACAATATTTTGTTTTGTTTCGGTACTAGAAATCATGTTTTGGTCTAGTACTAGAGTTTGTCCTTCTACAGTACTATCAAGAAATATTGACAAAGCATATTTCAAAATATTATGTCAATTAATCTGAAGTATGAAGCCATGCAACAACCACTTAATATGGAACCACAAAGCCAAAAGTAGTATCAAATGGAAACCCTTCTGTTGACAATTAAAGGGAAGTATTTTAATTTCTTTTGGTTCTGTTGCTGAGAAGAACTTTAATTTATTTTGGTTCTGTTTCTAAGAAGAAATTTAATTTATTTTGGTTTTGTTGCTTAAAAACAAAATAAAAAGAGGGACACAATCTTTACCTATGAGAACCATAATCCACATTAAAGAGTCGAAGTTGCCTTTACCCGGTATTTCAACATGATTTAAAGAATATATATATATATATATATATATATATATATATATATTAGCCTATAAGCAACTATCTCACCCTAACCAGACTTCAATAGTATTCATTGGATTATCTTATTAAAGAGTAACATATGAGTATATGAACACTCTCTACCATGGGAAAACTACCAAAACTTTTATGGCAGAGGATGTACCAGTACCCTAAGGAAACTTTAGGTCATTCTCTTATGGACAACTTCAGACAAAATTATACATCTGGACCACTCTAAAGAAATAATGTGCATAAAAGTTTAATTTTCCTTTAGACAAATATTTAAAAGACATACAAAAGAAGAGTATATGCCTTCCAACCCAATACCATCCCACCCTATAAAAAGGTTTTCAGACGAGCCTCCCCTATCACCGTGCAAAGCACTCTTTAAATACAAACCAAAATAGGTGACTATGGACAAGAAGCCTTTGATGGAAAAAGGGTTTAAGAGACTAGCCCGCTGGGATACTGAACAGGTCTGCTGGCAGTGGGTACCGGTCTGTGGTATGACTAGGCAAACCCATCAAGGTACTGAACAAGCATGTTGGCAATGGGGAATTCTACTTCGAAAAGGCACCTCTCACTAATTATCACAACTACCCGACTGGAGTACTGAACATGCTTGCTGGCAGTGGGTTCTGGTTGAAAAATATCTCATCTATACTTGTCTAATTGAAAAATTCACTTTTTTTCATCCAAAACAAAAAGAGTAAAGGTCATTATTGACTTTCACGAGACACAAAAATCCAGATTAATCAGCAACAAAATGTCCATTTGAGAACCACCCTAAGTCAAATTACTGGTCTGACATCTAAAGCCTACACTATCTAAGAAGGAAACTTCTTAAGAGTGGAGCCCTAACTAGGGAGTCTAATCTACTTATATTGTGAAATTTATCTATAACAACCAATGATAGTAAATATTTGAAGCAAGTTAGGTGGGATCTGTTCTTCTGGAAAACATATATGTATTCCCTTGTTTCACTGCTGAATGCTACCTCTGTCAATACTCCAATAAAAGAAGGGCAATTTCATTTTTGGCATGAGATGCAAACATATACGTATTCCCCTGTTTCACTGTTGAATGCTACCTCTGTCAATACTCCATTAAAAGAAGGGCAATTTCATTTTTGGCATGAGATGCAAACATATATGCATTCCCTTGTTTCACTACTGAATGCTACCTCTATCAATAATCCATTAAAAGAAGGGCAATTTCATTTTTTTCTGGCATGCGATCATATGATAAGTGATAAGCTGTACTTCTAAAATTTGATTTGTTTCTTTTTCTCTTATCATCTTTCTCCATTATGATATAAAATGATTGAATCTTCTTTCCTATAGATATATAACATCTTCGGCATGGGGGAAAGGTCAAAGAGCCCCTTCAGAACTCTTTTCCAGAATCATATAATCCACCTGCAGAACCAAATACAAAGAATATAAGCACAAAATATCAGAAATACAGGACATTCTCGTACCAAGTTTTCAAGAAGATTCAGTATAGAAGGATGAATTCTGACAATTTACAAATAGTCACACATGCTATGGGTATCGATCATACAAAGGTGAAAGCAAAGGTAACATGGTATTTATTTTCCTATGCTCATAAAACTATAATAAGTATGAAAAGCTATACTATATCTTACGACCTTAGTATTAAATCCATGCGCCTATCCCTCATACCCATATATCTAAATCTAATTAATCCTCTGATAGCTCTTGAACATGGTTAAAGGAAAAAATCATATCAAAATATGAAGCATGCATAGCAATGATAAGCCACGAATATATTTTGTCCTTAAGCAAGTTCACGAACCCATCTTATATCATGAACCACAATCCAACATTAATTTCACCCCTCGAAAAGTCCAATCACCTATTCCAAAATGACGCCCTGATACCCAACGTCTTATCCTCATCATTAAAGTAACGGGTAGATATGAAATGTCTTATCTGGTGGCGAAGCCATCCAAATAAGCCTCATTTGGTCATAATTTTTCCTTGCAGCACCCTCACTTAAACTTACCATTCGTAACACCATCACCATATTTCCCCTTGTCGTGAGCTTTTTTCCAGTTCCGAGCCTGCTCCTTTCCGGTACCAAACCCTTCATCAATTAACTAAACCCTTGTGCTATAGCCCAATCCTTTTCTCAACTTATAATGATGGTCGTTACTAGACATGAACCAATTTTCCAAATGTATAGGGAAATTGAGGAATACCAATTATGTCAAGAAAAATATGCTAGATTGGGGTGGATACCATTTCTGGAAAAATTTACAGGCTGGAACAAGAAGATATCTTAGGAATTTATACAAGGTTATGATGGAGTTGGACAGATATATCAAAAGGGAAAATGAGCAGTTGAAGGCAACCATCCAACAAATTCAAGAAGACCACGAAGAGACCTCTAACAAGCTCAAGAAGGTATTACGACTCCTACAATACGTTAGGGTCATCAAAAGGGAGATGAGAGAAGAGGCTTCAGCCATCAACATCATTGATCCACCAAAGTTAAGAACACAGTCTCAAGTTTTGAAAAAAATTGGGTTTTGTTTTCAATTGGATGAGGACATGCAATGATTTTGGCATGGGGGAATGTTGAGACCCAAAATTGACATTTCCATTACCCTATTATACTCTTCACCTATACCTTTTTGTCCTACCTAAAGCTTGAGTGAATGACAAGAACGCTACCAATTGCCAGTAATAAGGTCATAAGGTAAAGTATGGTTAATTCATGCAATTTGTGGTTTATTGAGTTAAGGAATTAAATATTTCATGTACTAATGCTCAATTTGTCATATGTGAATCCTTGACCTCTAGATGTCTAGCGTTCCTGTACCAGCTCAGCTATCCGGTAACTGCGCACCAAGACTGTTGTTGTCCGAATCCAGTACCAAATGCATCTGGTACTAAATCTTACCTGTTGTGATCCGGTACCAACAACACACACTGTTATGATTTGGTACCAACAACACACAATGTTATGATCCGGTACCAACAGCCATGCTTTGTCATGATCTGGTACCACCTTTTATTCTCTGTCATGATCCGGTACTATCCACCTGTTACAATCTGGTACTAATATGGAAGAGCCTAATGCACTAAGTTAAAGTGCTAGATCTTGCCTAAGTCAATTGGTGGACGTCTATTTTCTATGATAAGAATAGTTTGTTGATTGCCTCATCCTCATGCACTTCGTGTCATGAGGATGAAGCTAAAGATGTAACCAAATGATTAAATTTAACAACTGATTGATTTGCAAATCACTTCGCCTCCTTGTGTTTCATGATTCAGACTATTAAATAGCCATGGCAAGGATGGTAGAAGAGTAGGAGAGTTAGCATATAACCAATATGTAAAGCAACATATGATAAAACATAACATATCCTGAGTGAAGATTAATGGAATGTCATTTTATCTCCATATTTTGATTATCCATGATTAAGAATGAGTTGAGTTGTTAAATAGAGTTTTTATTTTATGTTTTGAAGTGTGAGTGAGAGTAATGTGTGTGCTGAAATCAAGCTTCCTGTAGACTTCAGTAGCTGACATGTTGAAGCGGTAAGGGGCCACCGCCCAACAAAGGTCAGCCTCTTTGTATATTAGCATTAGTATTTGTTTTCAGTAGTATAAACATTGAATCGGCTAAAGCTTTAACTTTGTTAGATGATAGCAGTATAGATTAGATTAAGATTTCCATTCTATAATTTCTTAGAGATATTTAATTGCTCTGTTTTTGCATATGCCTTGTTTATGTTTTCATGAATTTGATTTCCTTGAGTGATCATAAATGTTGGCAACAATAGTCAATACTACTTGGATAAGAACTAGTGAAGTTCATTGCGAACAACAGCAGAACCAACATATTGACTATTGAACTACCCATGCTATGTTTATTGATGTGTGATTTCCTTTCAGAAAGTGTGGATTACATGGTTAGTTTTCTGGGTCAGACATTAGAGTTGATCTATCAAACCAGTTCCATCTCATACTTGCATGTGCCATAATGGAATAGATAGCCTCTCTGTGAAAGACAGCCAAAGTGCATTGTAGTTTTCTATTTTGATTTGTTTCCAGCATACATAATCTAGTTTGATTCTATACTCGTGACATCAGAAATTACCTTTCTTACTGGTGTCGTGTAACTCTATTGATTACAAATCCTGGAGTGATAATTAATGAGTGCATTATATTAGACATATAAGTAGCACAACAATCATTCCTCACCCCTTCTATTACTTTTAGTTTTCCATTAAATTACTTCAATTTTTGGGAAATTGTTGTCTTCACTTCATTTAAGAATTCCCTGTGAAGCCATAATTTTCCAACTCAATACCTTTTCCAATGGAATTTTGTTTTCATTCAGTGGAACTTTTCAAGTGAAATAACCTTCATTATTCTATCCTCATTTTCTCTGCATTGGTATCCTGCTTCCACTATGAACTCTGAAATTAGAAGTGGATTTATTTTTCTGAGTAATTTTAGACAAGCTATCTAATCCATAGCTAGAAAATCCTCCCTGGGAACTCTTGTTCTTGACACATAGAGATGATTCACACATCAAGATTTGCAACTATCTACACATCTCTACCTTCAAGGTTATTGAGTCTTACCTTTCGTTTATATGCACATTAATGAAATTCTTCACCTTCTAGCTTTATGTCCTATATGAGGATGCTTGTTTTTTTGCCTTGTAATTCATTAAGACTCTCTAGTATCTAAATAACAATTCCTTAGTTTCACTCTTTTTGAGTTCCTTATCCACTTTCCATTACTTTCCTTGCAGCTCTTTATGGCCTCAACCAGCTCCTACAATATCTATCATTCTTCCATGAATTTGATATCCAATCTTGGGATTTAATTTATCTTATTATACGTTTAACTCTTCCAAAATGTGCAAGCACCCATTTTTGTTAGAATTATGCATATTGTAGAAAATTGACAATTGATGCTACAAGTCCTTTTTCTACTCAATTCATGAAGAAATATATCACAATAATAAAAAATATAATAATTTCATATTATTATACTATGAATCATCTTTCCAATGATTATACTCATTCCTCATTCTGATCTATGAGCTAAAAGTTATGGCTTCCTGAAAAAACCACTTTCACTATTTTTGTGCATTTTCTCCACTGGTGTAATTTTATCGAAGTTCCAACTTCTATCAATTGCATATGAAAATATGTCAGTAACTAGAGAAACTTTAATAGGATACATGTATAAAAATAGTTACAAGTAATTCATATCAATTCTCATATTTTCAATCCGATGCTCTAGTCAAAAACTGCATCAATCTGGAATCTACAACTTTGTCCTTTTTCACCCATTTTTCCAGACTTAGAATTTTTAGCAAAACTTGTTATCTCACAATCTGTGCCCTTCTAGAAAAATTTCACTGAACCAAAGTTGTTTTTTTCAATGATTATATAAAATGTTGAGTAAATAAAACTTTCTAGTTTTGTGATATCAGTTGACTTTTCCTCCTTTGAAAATCTAAAAAATCCCCAAAATGTGGCCCAAAATAGTGGATTTTGGCCTATTTCAGTATCTACATTCCAATCCCCTTAGTATTTATTCATTTCCTTCATGTTTTATTTTCGTTTCTACTTTATGGACTATATCCAAGAGTTTGAGATTAATATAGACCTTTGTCAATGATCTGGACTCAGATCCTTAAAAAACACTACATCTGAATTTTTGACAAATACAAGAAAAATTGGACAATTATCTTGTATGACACTTTTGTATATCTCCTCTCTTTGAATTAAACCCATAATTCTCATCCCAATCTGACTTAATATGCTCCAGTTATGGCCAGAATACAAAAAATGGCTCCATGATTAGTTTTTTTTTATTGACACTGGAACAATTTTTCCTAACCGCAATTTGCACCATAAATCTCAAGTTGGAAGAAATATAGACTATTGATATTCTCTTTATCATTGATCAACGATTTAATTTGTGAACCAAACCTTCCCAATGACCTCCCCGACGCTTTATCATCGACTAGTGACCATCGATCATTTTTTATCGCATCCAAAAGTTTCCCACAAGTCTCGTCGATGTTCGATCTCCTTGTTGCTCGATCATTGGCCATTGATTATCGATCATCCATCTCCTTGTTGCTCGATCATTGGCCATTGACTATCAATCATCCTCCCTGAAAACCAATATTGTTTATAAATCTCTTTGAAACCCGATCATCGGCGATCAACCATCTTTGTTGATATGGAAACTATTTTGACATGGCATGACACATGGATGTTGATGTGGCATGACACATCATCTTGAGGCATAAAATAGAGCTGACATGTTATGACACATGGATTCCTGCATGGAATGACACATCATCATCCATTTTCCTTCATCATCCATTGACAATTTTTTTTGGAAGAATCTGGACTTCACACTAAATTTGTCGATTCCCAACCATCGACGATCAGAGATGTCTCTTGGCGGAATTCAACATTTCGCCAAAAAATTTCGATCCCTAACCATCAACCATCAGATATTTCTCTTGGACAAATTCAACACTTCACAAAAACTCATCGATCCTTGACCATCGGTTATCGGTGATCAGAGTTGATTCTTGGTTGATATTCAACACTTCTCCAAAATCGTCGATCCCTGACCATCAACCATCAACAAGTTTCTTTGACTAACTTTAACACTTAGAAACTTTTGGCCAAAATACCAGGTGAAACTAGGTCGTCGATCTCCCAACCAAGATGATATCGATCATTTATTTCCTCTAACTTTCAAAATGACCGAAAATGAACACGGGCCGTCGATATTCCTCATTTTCCAAACCATCGAAATGAATCTCAGCCGTCGATCTGGTAACTTTGTCAAACTTCAGAACTTTATCAATTTTTAAATATTTCGAGGAGGAATCTAGGCCGTCAATCTCGAGATCGAATATGATCTCAACCGTCAATTCTCTGAACTCTTACCCACGCTAAAAGAGGCATTAAAAATTCAAAACTTTCAACCTTCAAGTTCAAATTCAGATCTACAACTCTATATATCGAATATGTTAAACTTATTATATAGTTAGAGTTATTTAAAACTCGAATCTTCCCACAAATTCGGGGATATTTCTCTCTAATATTTCCATTTGTTCTCAATTTTTCTCAAATCAAAGTCTTCTACAACAAATTTCTCAAATTCGCACTCATTATGGACCATACCATTATGGTGTTTCAACCAGAAGATTTGATACCAATTTGTAATGTACCCATCCACCAACAGGCTATGCATGCTAACTCAAAAACACACTTCAAAACTGATTCTAAATTCTTCTAATAATTAATTCGAAAAGAATCATGAAATATTGTAATAACCACACATGCAATAATCATGATTCATGCCAAACCATCCAAGAAAGGAACAATGTTCGATGCACAACAATAATCAGGAAGCATGCACATGAAAATACATCTCAAAGATAAATATACATATTGGAATATAAATTATGCAGAAAACACAATGAGCACTTATATTTAATTATACCATCACCAACTGGCTGTAGACCAAGGACATTCCTCCCAACCATAGAAATTGTTGTTCTTATTCTCAACAAAAATTCACCACTGAGCCAGGGCTATGAATCCATAAGGATGGTTTCTAGGCCATATCTAAAATAGACAACAGTTGGCTAATTAGCTCTCAAGTTTTCCCAACCACACAAAAATCCTAATTTCCAATTGTATTTTTCCTTTAAGCTGCACAACCCAAAAAAATGAACTCCTTTCTTTTCCATGTACTCCCTCAATTTTCTACATTTCTCTCTAGGGCTCCATTGCTACTGGTCAGAAAATATCCATGCTGGAAACTCCAAGAATTCTCAATTGTGAAAATTATTTCATAACTACCATCAATCACATTCCCATAGGCATCCATTCCAACTTGTAATGATTAGTAATTTCTCATATACATATCACAATGTATCTCCTCATCCATCCATTAATTTCCATTCTCCAACCAAGAGCACATGAATTAGCAAGAGTGAAATGAGGAAGAATCCAAAGGAAAGAGTGTAAGAGTAAAAATGGAGAAGAACCCCCAAAACATCCCATAGGGAATGTTTATATAATTACATGAAATCAAGAACCACATGGTCATCTGATGCAGGAGCATCGCTTCACCCCAGCAACGCGCCAGCTAGATAACACATGTGCATTTAAGGGAGGGAGAGGATTCAACCCTCTCATTCTCAAAATTCAAATTGCTATTAAATTTTTGTAAGGCTGGAAGAGCCAAATAGATGCCTTTGCGCAGATAGGAGATAAAGTCGCATTTAATGGTTGATAGGCTGATAAGATCTAGATCCAATTCGGACTAGACTGCCATTGAATGTAATTCATTGTAAATAAATGAGAGTAGGTAGCTTGGAGGGAAGAGCTTGAGGAGCCCCATTTTGTAAAAAGATCTTTGTATCTATAATTCATTAGGTTTTGGAGAGAGGAGAGGAGAGAGTCGAGACTCTGTTGCGGTCCGATCTTTTGTAAACACCTGTAACCAGAAATTTTGAGATTAATACAAATAGATAAGTTTTTCCTGCATATTGTATTGTGTGTGTTTATGAATGAATGTATTTTATGATTTTATGTGCATATGTTGTAGATGTATGTTGATTCCATCTGCAGGGATAGATAGATTTTCTCATCTATTCAGGAATTTTCTTTGATTTTCAGTCTGATTTCTTTGTGGCTTCATGTAAAGGGTTGCATGACAGAGTACTGAGGATTCTGTAAGCCAGTGCAAAGAGTGTACATATGAATTCTATGGAATTCAGGCGAGAACGTGATAGGAGGGCGCACTAGAGGAATCATAGACTCAAGGGAGAATCCTCAAGGTAACTGAACACCTTGGAGGAAGGACTGTGTAGGGGAAGGGACTGAGAGAAAACAAAATTGTTGAGGATTTTGTGAAGCTCTGCCAGGCGAGAATTGAGCATGTGCAAGGAGTGCATGAAGGAGAACTCTGTTTCAAGTTCAGATATAAGAGAGGTGTCAAGGAGAAGACACTTACAGAGTTATTGAATACTTTGTGGGATCAAAAGGGAGTGCTTGAGCATAAGTTGCCAAGAGGGAAATTATATACCTTCAAGGAGTGAAAGGGTTGTTACAGAGTTTTTGAACACTCTGGAGGAAGACCTATGCAAGGAGTGCACCCAGCCAACACTCAGACAAAGTGTTGAAATACAACCATATGAAGGCTAGTCAAGCACAAGGAGTGTGTAGAGAAGAAAACCATTTCAAGTTCGTAAGATTAGAAGGAATAGTTCCTTTGCACACAAAGTTCCAATAGAAAGGAGCAGTAGGTCGAGAAACCCTTCGAGTTTTCAGAGCGAGTAAAGCTCAGAAGAGATAGTACGAGGAGTGTGCAAGAGTGGGCTTATTCCACGTCCAGAAAGCTTAGGATGAGTAGTGCATAAATCACACGCAGAGCGCAAGTGTGTGCTAGGGTCGACGTCAAATTCCATTTCCAAATATCAAGAGAGACAACATCTTCAGAATGCAGATGAGACCAAATTCATCGGGCTCTCAGAGGAATCAAAGGTCAAAACCTTTGAAATGTTGGAAATTTTCCGAGTCAGGGAGAAATTTCAAGCTCAGGAGGAGGAGTATCGACAACCATTAGATAAAGTGTAGAGGGGGAATATCTGGACCATCGAATCTATGTCCAAATACTCAGAGGAATAAGCACAAAGGAAACAGATCCGGGTCTTCAGATCTGAGCATGTGGACCAACAACCGTTGGATCCAGAGGAAGGTTCACAAGGGTTAAATCCTTTGATAGTGTACAAAAGAGTGGAATTTGCAAAGTCTTGAAGTTTTGAAGAGATCAGAACCATCCATCATCATAAGACAGGTGGTAGCAGATCCGGGGTGTTCATGGAATCATATATCATGATATTTGCAAGGAGTAGGGGAGAAAATTCATGATAGGCGAAGTCGCAAAACCATTATGGACCATTGGATCTGGGGTGACAGGTGGCAGAGATCCACATACGTTGAGGGATCGAAAGTTCAAGGAAATGGGAATTGAAATGATCCTAGACATCTATCAAGAGGGACACATGGAAAGAGTTCAGCGTTTTGTTGAATAGTACAGGAGAAAAGTCAATGGGAAGAGTTTAAGAACTCGTGAGGCCCAAACAAGAGATTATATCTGAGTCATCAAATCAAACAAGGAGCATGGATCATTGATGTGCCACAGAGCATATTTTGAGGTTTCAGGGATCGAAAGACCGGGAGGAGGAGTCTTTCGAATTCACGATATGTGAAATCTCGAAACACCTTTTGAGTTGGCACTTGGTTTAGCTCATCGTCATAGTTGAAGGGGCCTAGCGAGTGGAGCTAGTATCGAGAGAAATCGTTGATCAAGACAACAGGGATCAGGAGTTCAAGAAGAAAAGGATTCGGGAGTGACTCATATGCAGGAATCTAGAAATCACGAAATGCGATGTGCCTTTTAGTTAGGCATGTGGTCGCTTTCGGTGATCACATGGGTGAAGCTCACATCTGATGCTTGTACTCATAGATTAAGGTTCACATTTGGACCTGTGGATTTGTTTAGTGAAGGCTCCAGCAGGAACCAAAGATTTTTTTCATCTCAAGGAGAAAAAATGATCCAGTGACTGGGAGGTCGACAGACCCTGCTGAGGTAGGGGAGTTGCACCAAGTGGTATCAGAGCACATAATTTGTCTATAGATCATAGGCAAAGATAAGGAGATAAATTATATAGTTCGATACCATCAGGTGGTATCAGAAGCTAAACTTCATCTACATGTAGTAGGTGAAGGAAGATAGAGTGTTAGTACTATGTGTGAAATATTGTTGCAAGGTGAGAAATAATGGTAAACAACCAGGTGGGCTGAGATAGAAGAAGCAGTTGCGTTATTCAAGGTGGAAAAGGAAGATGGCTACTGAATGACATGGATGTGGTCAAAGAGAAGGATGCAAGAAGAAATGCAATCCTGAGATGGATCTTGATCTCATTGAGATAAGAGCACAGATGGAGAAGCTTGCATTTAAAATGCAACAGGATGCTAAAGTGAATTGGGTGTATGAGTGGCCCATGAAGAAGAAGGTGAAGTGGCCCGTTTAAAATTTTTTGGCTAGAGGATAGAAAAATTTGTTGAGAATGTGACTGAGGTATGTTGAAAGCGTCAGAGGTGAAGAGGAGATGGTTCACATCTATGAGCCAGAAATTAGGAAGAGTCTCAATGATGATGAGCATAAGGGATCAGGGAAGGGTCTTAGAAACTACTAGGTGGGTAGTGAATAAATTTCATATTTCCATGTGGGAAATGAGATGGGATAATTTGAGGGTATCATAGACTTCCAGGAGGGCAGGGCAGAAATCCCAGATTTCCAGGTGGGCAAGGGAGAGGAGATGAGACTGTCTGATAGTCTCATGAACTCAGAGGTGAGTTGAGATCAACAAGGAAAGTTGATGGAGGAGGATAGGAAATACATTCTGATCATTGGGGGAATTCAGATATTCCTACCAAACAACCCACTGGAGGCCAGGGAATGTGTTGCATATGTAGAAGTAGGAGAAGGACAACCAACAATGACTGTCATAGAGGAAGGAGAGAAGGAGAAGGTGTTGATATATGCCCCAGCAGAAGAAGAGCATGCAGTTGAGGTACTCACTCCATGGGAGAAGCATTTGAATATGCTGGAGGATTGGTTGAAAATTCCAGACCCAATAGATTACTTCCATGAGTAGACAATCATGCAGATTTTGGAAGAAGGGAATTCGACAAAATTTCTCAAAAATTTCAACTAGGAAGCTGGACAGATGTTGACTGTAGCCCTGAAGCCTCCAACAAAAGATGAATCAGAATTCCAATCTGAGGAGCAGCTGAAAGAAGCTGAATATGAACCAACAAAAGAAATGATGGAAGCTAGTTTATCATAGGAAGTGACTGAGAAACAAACAAGTCAAAAGGAGACTACAAGATTGGAGTCTGTAGTAGAGTGGAGACTTAGTGCCACAAGGGGAGATTAAAACAACAAGGGGGATCGAGTTGATCCACCCATTACAAAGAAGAAAGTGTAGGAGAGAAGACTTCCAGAGAGGTAACCAACAGAGAAGTTGGAGGAGGTGATTGAGAAGATAAGAAGGTTGATGTTGAGGTCAACAGAAGAAAATCCCAGTGAGGAGAAGCTGAGTAGAAGGAAGGCTACAAGAGCAATAGGGAAACAAGAGAAACAACGAAGCAGTGGAGCAGATGGACAACTCCAAAGAACAGTTTGGCATCCAGGAGGATTTCAACAGAGATGGGAAGATCTTGAGCATGAGCTCATGAATGTTTCACAATAGTGGAGTATGATGAAGAAGCATCATTTCACCCTAGAAACACACCAACTAGATAGCACATTCAATGTGCATTTAAGGAAGGGAGAGGCTATGACCCTCTCAGTTTCAAAATTCAAAGTGCTATTAAATGATTGTAAAACTGGAAGAGCCAAATAGATGCATTTGCGCATATAGGAGATAGAGTTGCCTTAATGGTTGACAGGCTAATAAGATCTATATCTAATTCAGACTAGACTTCCATTGAATGTAATTCATTGTAAATAAGTGAGAGTAGGTAGCTTGGAGGGAAGTCCTCGAGGAGCCCCATTTTGTAAAAATATCTTTGTATCTAGAATTCATTAGGTTTTGGAGAGAGGAGAGGAGAGAGGAGAGACTCTATTGCAGTCCGAGATTTTGTAAACACTTGTTACCAGAAATTATGATATTAATACAAACAAATAAGTTTTTCCTGCATATTGTATTGTGTGTGTTTATGAATGAATGTCTTTTATTATTTTATGTGCATATGTTGTAGATGTATGTTAGATGATATATGCAGCGATAGATAGATTTTGTCATCTATTCAGGAGTTTTCTTTGATTTCCAGTCTGGGTTCTTTTTGTCTTCATGCAAGGGGTTGCATGACAGAGTACTGAGGACTTTGTAAGCCAGTGCAAAGAGTCCACATCTGAGTTCTATGGAATTCAGGTGAGAACATGCCAGGAGGGTGCACTAGAGGAATCATAGAATCAAGGGAGAAGCCTCAAGGTTACTGAACACCTTGGAGGAAGGACTGTGCAGAGGAAGGCACAGAGAGAAAACAAAATTGTTGAATATTTTGTGAAGCTCTTCCAGGCGGGCATTGAGCATGTGCAAGAAGTGCATGAAGGAGAATTATGTTTCGAGTTTAGAGATAAGAGAGGTATCAAGGAGAAGACACTTACAGAGTTACTGAATACTCTATCAGCTCAACAAGGAGTGCTTGAGCATAATTTTCCAAGAGGGAACTCATATCCTTTCAAGGAGTGAAAGGGTTGTTATAGATTTGTTGAACACTCTGGAGGAAGACCTATGCAAGGAGTGCACCTGACCAACACTCATACAAAGTGTTGAAATATATCCATCTAAGGGCTAGTCAAGCACAAGGAGTGTGCAGAGAAGCGAATTATTTCAAGTTCATAAGCTCAGAAGGAATAGTGCCTTTGTGCACAAAGTTCCAATAGAAAGGAGCAGTAGGTCAAGAAACCCTTCGAGGTTTCAGAGCGAGTAAAGCTCAAAACAGATAGTACGAGGAGTGTGCAAGAGTGGACTTATTCCAAGTACAAAAAGCTCAAGAGGAGTAGTGCATCACACGTAGAGCGCAAGTGTGTGCTAGGGCCGATGTCAAATTCCATTTCCAAAGCTCAGGAGAGGCAACGTCTTCAGAACGTAGACGCGACCAAATTTATTGGGCTCTTAGAGGAATAAAAGGTAGAAACCTTTGAAACGTTGGAAATATTCCAAGTCAGGGAGAAATTTCAAGCTCAGAAGGAGGAGCATCGACAACCATTACATCAACTTCAAAGGGGGAAGACCTGGACCATCGAATCTACATCCAGATACTCATAGGAACAAGCGCAGTGGAAACAGATCTGGGTCGTCAGATATGAGCACGTGGACCAACAACCGTTGGATCCAGAGGAAGGTGCAAGAGGGTTAAATCCTTCGTTAGTATACAGAAGAGTGGACTTTGCGAAGTCCCGAAGTTCCGAAGAGATTAGAATCGTCCATCATTAGAGGACATGTGGCAGCAGATCCAGGGTGTTCTTGGAATCAAATATCAGGAGATTTGCGAGGAATAGGGGAGAATATTCACAATAGGCGAAGTCGCGAAATCATTCTAGACCATTGGATCCGGGGTGATAGGTGGCAGATATTCACATACATCGGGGGATCGGAAGTTTGGGGATCTTGGAGTCAAAACAATCCTAGCTGTCTATCGAGAGGGACACATGGTGAGAGTTCAGTGTTTCGCTGAATCACATAGGAGAGAAGCCAAAGGGAAGAGTTTAAGAACTCACGAGGCCTGAACTCACGATTATATCTGAGCCATCATATCGAAGAAGGAGCATGGATCGTTGATCTTTTGCAGAGCATATTTTGGGGTTTCGGGGATCAGAAGACTGAGAGGAGGATTCTTTCGAATTCGTGATACACGAAATCCTGAAACATGTTTGGAGTTGGTGCTTGGTTTAGACCATCATCATAGTTGAAGGGGTGTAGTGAGAGGAACTAGTGCCAAGATAAATTGTCAATAAGGACATCGAGGATCGAGAGTTTGAGAAGAAAAAGAGTTAGGTGTGACTCGCATGTAGGAATCCAGAAATCATGAAATGCGATGTGCCTTTTAGTTAGGCCTGTGTTTGGGGTCGATGATCACATGGGTGAAGCTCATGTCTGATGCTTGTACGCACGAATTGAGATTTACATTTGGACCTATGGATTTTTTTAGTGAAGGTTCCAACAGGGACCAAAGAGTTGTTTCAACTCAAGGAGAAAAAACGATCCAGTGACCGGGAGGTCGGCAGACCCTGCTGAGGTAGGGGGGTTGCACCACCTTCCTCCCAAGAAGCTCATGTAACCACTTTTTTCAATTAAAACCAATATGGCCAAATAAAATATAAAAAAAAGTCTTATCCCCTTAATCCCCCTCTCTCGTCGAATCATAACCCCCTATCTCTTGTCCTTGTCTATCTTGTAGCCAACAATGTATTTTTATTAATGTATATATATGTATTACATTTCCTAGGCACTGCAGGCCCTTTTAAAATTTACCGGTTCACCATCCTAATGTCACATTTACATAATATATTCTAGTTCATAGGGTTTAAAACCGGGTGTTACAAGTCCTGTTTATCTAGTATCTTGTTTTTAACCAATTGGATACCATATTAATATATGTATTTTAGACAAGTGTAATTAATTTCTCTGGTTTTTATTTAATAGGGTTTGTTTTATGCATAGTGCAACTACTTATGTTTTGTTGTTGGTTGGATTGGTGGAATGGTTGTTATTTTTTTCTAAGAAGAAATTCAACTCGTCCAGGGGCTGTTACAGAGACTGTGTAGGTCGAAAATAGTCTAAGGTGAACATGGAGAGAAGTGTGTTGTTTTGAGGTTGTATTGTTCACTTTGTTTTTGGGTTTCTTAATGCGTTTATCTACCATGTCATTTTTTATTTTTTAGAAATACAGAGTTGTTCTGAATTTCCAAGTGTTGTGAGTCGCGAGTTGCATGATTTCTAATTTTGAGGTTCTAGAAATCTATGTCAGAGTGTGAGAAATCCTATGAATTGTATGTTATATGCCAAAGAATATTAGAAATTGATTCTTATTTTTTTTTTCATAATTAAATTAAGTCCTTCGGGGGCTATTTCATACACTGAATAGGATAGAAAGAATCTAAGTTAAGGAGAAACCAAAAAGGTGTGTTGTTGTCAGCTTGTATTGTTCTTATTTTGTAGTTGTTTGATGCTATGGAGATAATGCATGTATAAATTTATGGAGTAGTGCATTATTTGCATGTGATGTAAATCAATGTTTTTTTAAGTTTAGATGCATTTTCATATGGTGTTGGGGATTGTTTAGATGGTGCATTGCACTTTGTTGCATATGTTCTTTTTTTTGTGTTTGATTATAACATAAGTGGGTATCGTTTAGAAAGATGGGCATTTTTCAGGTTGTTTGGAGGATTTTTCTATGAACATATGGCTTCACCTTGTGAACCTATGTATTGCATACCTCAGTACTTGGAAAAGGAATATCGCTAACAAATCCAGTACTATATATTTTCAAAGTTTGTGTCAAGAATTCATGTCGGTTATCGTTGTACACTTTTGTACCTCTGCAAGGCTAGTTGTGATAGGGGATGTAATTTGTATGATATCCCAATCATTTGTTAGATGTTTATTTTGTTGGATTTACAAGCAAAGGGCAGCAATTTAGAACTACTCCCAAGTAAATGTCATGTTTTTTGCAAGCTCTGTGGAGGCTTTTTCTATGACCATATATCCACAATCAGCATAGTTATTTTTCCTGTGTGTCATAATTGTGCACAGGTATGTCATGTGCATAAGAAACACTTTTTTCTATTTTCAAGCATTGTGTGGAGCATGGATGTGTGATTTTGCATGTCCACATTTGGAATAGTTCCACAGGACCAGTTGTGAGAAGCTAGGTAATTTGGAGGTTGGCAGGATCATTTATGGCATGTTGATTTTCTTGGTTTTAGGAGTAAAGGGTAGGGATTTAGAAGTTATGCAAACTAAATTTCATGGGTTTTCTATGAAATATATAGTGGTTTCTATTTATTGTGACCTCTATCTCAGAAGTTATTCACGTGTCTAGAAAATACATTTCAATAAATATGTGTTATTCATTTGGCCTTGAAGCAATTTGATTTGTCTAATTTATTGAAGCAATTTCATAGTGAAATGTGTTTATACATAGATATAGTGGATTTACAGGTAGTGTTAGGTAAATTTCATGATTTTCTATGGGATGGGTCATACATTTTATTTATAATTATGCGTGTTCTAAACATAATTCATCTTGGGAAAGGAAATTTCAGTGAACAGACGCCATCCACTATAGCTTAAAGAAATTTGTTCTTGGTGTTATCTTTATCTTTCGAAAATTTCCTACTCAAACGCCTTTTTTACTTTATCTTTTTCCAAGTTGTGTGGAGTCTTTTTCTATGACCATATCTTTGTAGTCGGAATAGTTATTTGTTATATGCATATGCACTAAATATAGGTATGTTGTGTGCATAGGAAATAGTTTTTATTTCGAGTGTTATGTAGAGGATCGATGCAACCGATGCTTGCAGACTGTTGTGCAATCTACACTTTCAACCCTTGTGTTGAGAATTGATGTGACTTATGGTCTTCCATTGGCGGATTAGGGTGCCTCAACACTTGTGCAGTTCACAGAGATATGTAATAAACAATTTTCCATAGGTGTATGCTACAAAAAGATAGTTCTTGTTCTATTTTCAAACCTTGTGCGAAGAATTGATACGACTCCTCTTCTACAATTGTCGCACTTCTACATCTCCTCAATTCCAATACCTAGTTTTTTTTCCAGATTGTATGAAAGATTTTTCTATTGTGATATTATGATGTTTTTTTAGTGGCATATGCTCTGTAGATTGAATGATTTCTCTATTTCAGTCCTTGTACGAGGATTCTACACTTTCAAACCTTGCACTGAGAATTCATGCCACTTATGGTCTAGCATTGGTGCACTTGGGTGGTTGGACACTTGTGCGATTGGAAGAGCTATGTCATCAACACCCATGGATAAGTGTATGTTGCACAGAGTTGAAAGTGTGTTCTCCATGCATAGTGTAGTCATTTCAATTCATTCAAATTTTCATTTGCGTTGGTGTAATTTTTAAGCAAAATAGCCCTCTTTTTTCAGTTGTATTGCTAGATGAAAAGGTTAAATGAAATATTTTTAGTGTGCATCATATATGCAAAAGAAAATTAGTAGTTGCTTAATTTTTGTTTTTTAGGGGTAGATTAAATTGGTCAAGAGATATTTTAAAACTATATATATAAAAAAAAAATCAAAGTGTGAATAAATGATATGACTCCTCTTCCCACACTATCGCACTTATGCATCCCCTCGGTTCTCATACCTAGTTTTTTTTTTTTTTTTTTT
>ML791536.1:81261-105485 GCA_009831015.1 Picea engelmannii
GAACGGTTGAGATTTACTCACCGTGATCAACGGCTTCCCAGTCGATTCCGGACCCCCCTTTACATTCTACCTTTAATGAGGGGGGGGGTCCGGAATAGTGTGACGTGTGAAGTGGGACCCCTTCCCTGTCGTGACGTCCACCGTGTCGTGATTTCCTCTCGCCACCTGTATTACATCTAACCGCGTGACGGGGCTTGTTCCCATTGGTAGATTCTATACCCCTGTTGAGGTTTATTCCTATTGGCCATTCGCTGACCCCGTAGGGATTCATCCCTATTGGTCACTCGCTAGCCCTGTCACGGTTCGACGGTTGTAGAATAGAATGTTTGGGTCTTGCTGTAGTGCCGAAGCGCGAAATATAAAGGACGCTGTGTTCAAATGGAACAGTGGATATAACCCTCGATTGCGTGGGAACGAAGAAGGAGAGGGAAGGAGCCAGCTTATGCTGGGCCTCCATGGTCATTTAAGGGTTCGAAGTCTGACAGAGGACCGGAAAAATTTGATTTAGGGAGTGGGGATGTTACACTAAACAAGTTGTCACCCGAGACAATCTGGGAATTACATGGACTAGTTAGCCTTTTGTTAAATGTGAATGGAAAATGTTTTGAAGAAAAATTATTGGAATTTAACTGATTGTATGATAGTGCATTAACATAGTAATAAACATTGAGCATTAAAATATATATCCATTGAATTGAGAAAAAAAACATTGGATTGCAAAATAGAAACAAAGTTTGGATTATTTTCATCTGATATGAATGACACATGCAAAGGTAGACTAGTACATTTCATAGAATTGTGTTATGTAGTTTTCTTATTTCAATAATGGTTTCATGGCTCTGCACCATGGGCTCTATCTTGTTAATATGTGCTTTTCCTCTCGTTTGACACTTATCTGCCAAAGGGAAACAAGATTTACAAACAAAATGGTCTTAATATTTTACATCTATTAACCCTATTGCTTGATGCAGGGAGTTTTATAGAGTAACAAGAAGAGAAAGCGAGGGAAGTGTTGACATCTAGTACATGATGGTTTATTTTTCCACATATTGTTCCATTTTACATACTTCTAACACTAACATTTTGGTTCTTATGAGTATTCTGAATGTGGCTAAGTTAGATACCGACTCATTTCTTGAGTAAGTGAAAACCATCTATATGGGCTATTGTTGCAGCCTGGAACAACTTTTCAAATGAGTAGAGTCATCAGAGATGGATTTGGTGTACATTTGTTTGGGTTGTCGAAGTCTCTCTACTTGGGCTTCGTTTGGAACGAAAAAGTGTAGGGGTACTTCATCTTGCATTCCAAAACTCCAAGCACTAGCTAGCCTATGTCTTGTAGCTAGAACCTTTCCCAGTTAATCGGGAAATTGTAAGTGGTAAGGAAAAACCAATCGCTCCAATGGGTATGCCCATGATCATCCTCTTGTCTGGTTCAACTTGGTTGATAACGAGGAAGAGGATGAAAACTATAACCGATAGAGGGGGAATTATTTAAATTGGACCTTCCAAGTTCAACAAAGGTGTTGTTCCGTGGTGGCATGCACAATAGATGTTGGCTCAGAGAGATGGAGAACCACGGGAGATTTGAAGCACAATTCAAGCAACTATTTGGTGAGGCTAGGGATCTTCCTCATCAGTTGTAGGTTAGGTTCTCTTACCAACATTTTTGTTCTCAGTGTAAACCTATCTGAGAATGAAACAGTGGGATTGTAGGTAGTTTGCATGAACCACGAGATGTAATAAATCACATGTTTACTAGGAGAAAACATGGATGTGGGGGATTTGGAGCGAAACTAGAATTCCTGGGATAAATGGACTTGATGGTTGGGTGGTTGGTGGAAATTATCAGTTGAAAGCATGTGGGATTTATATTTGTGGAGAAATGGAGATTGGATATGAATACTATGTCCCTAGAAAGTCGTATAAATAACTAGGAAGACGATCAGAAATTAGTGTTGTGATGTTCTCATTTTCGCGACAGCTCCATGCATTGTTGTTCTAGTACTGATACATTGAAATTGGGATCTAGGTTCCTTTAATACTGCATGTAGTGGCAATGATTTACCATACTCTTGGTGTCCCTTACATAGTGTGGGGTCATAATCATATGCACCCTTCGTACTTGTGTGATATGTCGGGATCATATTACTTGACGCTTCGATAGTGCGAAATTCCATGTAGTCCTTGTGTCGCCTATGCGAGTGTGTCATTGTTTCCATTTTGCTATGTTCTTCCCATGGATTTGTAAGTTTTAAACCTATAAATTAAATCAATGCATACAGATTCTTAAGAAAAACATAAATTAATCAATCGCTCATAGACATAGTACACATAGATTTACGCTGGAAACCCTTAACTAGGAGAAAACTAGTTTGCCTTGGTGCCGCACCTTTCAACTCTTCATCGTATTAATTTCACCATTCACCATACAATATATACAATTTTTTTAGATATTCTGTAGCTACCAAAACCCTAATCCATTAATCTGGGATTAATTTAGAAAACCGCTAAAAATAGAAAAAAATGCTAAAATAGAAAAAACCACCCCCCCAAAAAATTGGGGTGTTGCGCATAACCAAGGGGGGACATACCTAGCCCCCTTAGGGACCCCCTTAGGAAAGTGCCCGATGCACATGAAACTAAGGGTAGAGGGATTTGGTATCGTCAGACACACTTGTTGAATCTAACATGCCCACACAGACACATGCAAATAATATAACACATACCCAACAGACTTCGCCTATAATATGATTTTTCAAATCTACTGACCTATCAAGTTGTCTTGTAAATGGGTAGGTAAAGATCCTTTTGATGACAATTTTTTTGTAATATGGTTACATATTGATTTAGTACATCATTTGCATGGGGGATGTCTACATCTTCAATACCAGTCATCAATTTACGGTACTTTTCATCTGACAGATTCTACGAAGTTAATGTGCATTTCGCATTGTTTAATTTTTGAAAGGAAGTTTGTCTGTTGACCTTCTCTAAATTGTCGTTGAAGTAATATTATTACTAGAGGGTGTCCTAGAGAGGATATTCGAACAAGAATGTTGTTTTCTTTTGCTATATGTTATATGTGTGTTTTTTAAATGCATTTTGATAAACATGAAAGTTATGAATAGTACATTATGGAGTTCAAATTTATTTAAGGCCAAGTGCATAGAACATATTTACTAAAATGTTCTCTCCACAACTGAGTCAATTATGGAATATGGGGAATGATTAATACAAAGCATCAGAAATATCATATAAAACAATAACATTTACTTCACATAAGTGCTAAATAGCCTCTGGTTTTCATAAATCCGAGCAAATCAAGGTGCCATGAATGACACTATAATGGTGCAAATTGTGTAGCTTGTCAAAATCCCTTGTGTAGAATGATTGCAAATGTGAAGGTGCAGAAGCACGAGACTAGGCGACGAACAATGTTATAAATTATTTGCACAATGGTTGAAAATAGAAGTAGCAATCTTGACTTCATGAGCCAGATATGCATGTGGAGAGCATAGGTGCAGAAAATATAGGTGAGCACATTACATGGATATGATGATCGCAAAAGAATGTGCAGGATGTGAAAAACGACCAAGAAAAATTGATTTTGACTAGTTAAATTTTGAAAAAATAGTTCATTGGTGGAAGAATTTTATACAAGATTTTCATTGAGAATTTTCCACTAGACTAGCTGGCACATGTACTACTAGTACAAAAAAGTTCCCTTCTTCTTCGAAATACCATGCTTTTGAAGATGTTATATTAAATTATTATGGAAATCAACTGTGTTTCATAAATTTCTTTATGAAAAATGTGTTTTCTATGTAGTGATTATTGACAGTTTGTTTGTATATTTAATTTTATTGGTTGTATACGTCATATTTAGCATCGAAAACTTTCAGGGGGTTTGAGGAATTTGCTACCATATAAAAATTCCAAATATCCTAACTATTAAGTCTTCTACTAGTTGTTAGGATCATGCTATGTTTTATGTGTGTGCTTCTCAAAAACTTCAATGTATTCTTTGAAAATGTGTTGAACCTGCACACAATAGATCTATCTAAACAATAATCCATGCATTTTCAGAGAGAAATTGAGAAAGAAGAAGCAAGAGAGAAATAATGGAAGAATTCTCATTAACCGTATTCCACACTCAAAGAGTGAATAATTTACAATAGATATAGGATACATGAGTAACTAATGTTCCATAGTGGTGGTTTAGAGTGATCTAGACACACACCAACAATTACAGGACTAAACTGCTACCTAGTCTAGTCTCTCAGGCAGTTACGAGAGTGAACTGTCACCTAGTTGAGTTAACTAGTCAACTAGTCTTCAGTTAACTGACTGAACAGAGAGTAGTGAGGATTTAACTCAGGAAATCAAGGGTAATGCACTATTCTGGTGATGATACCAAGGAAAGTGTGCATTAGCTGGTGATGATCCTAATGTTGCATGGTGACAAAACCAATGCAACATCTAAACTCAACTCAACTAGTCAAACTGAAGTGTCAACTGAAAGAGAATATTCTCCAGGTGGAATATTCTCCCCTAAAATATAGGAGACTGGATAATGACTAACTATGAATAATAAACAAGGGAAAACCTTAGGAAAAATAAATCCTAGGTGTCTGTGAAGTAACTCCAACACCCCCCTGAACATCACTATGGTGAAAAATAAAGAATGGGTCCCGACAAGGAGGCCATGTTAGGTACCCAAATACAAAATATACCCTAAAATAAACAAGGAAAGAGGGAAAATCTCATGGGAAAACCCCCCCTCAAGGTACAATGTATGTAAGAAAAAATGAGAAGGAACAAAAAATAGTTGCTAAGCAACCTCGTCCTTCACTCCAAGAAGACCTCGCAACTGTGCAAGTTTGTGCTCGTTGAATATTTTGTTGAAGATGTAGATGTATGCACAGATCTGATGAAGTAGATGCATCATTGAGATGTCCACACATATCTACTTTCTCTTCTTGTAATGAATAATATCCAAATAATGTTTGGATGAAATTTTGAAAAACGTGTGGCTGTTTCCAGAAAAAAAACGTTGAAATTTTGTTTATTTTAAAATGATCATAACTTCACTTCCCTGACTCTGTTTCAGACGATTTTTTTTTTTGAAATTGGATATTTTTCCGAGATAAATTCAAATATCCAATTTGTTTCTGAAAAAATTTCTCAGAAAATATCATAATTGAATTTGATGTGCACAACTCCCTTTTTGTCTCATGAGATGCATGCATTGCACATGGAAAAGTGTCTGGATGTGACCCCTGAGATGCATGCCAATTATCTTCCACATGAAATTCATAAAAAATATCTGAAATGGAGTAGACATCATCTTCAATTAATGGAATTCAAATTTGTGCAAATACTTTTGTAGAAGACTCTTCATAATAAGAGGTTTGATCTTTTGATGGATTCTCTTTTGGCTCTATTTGTTCAACCTCCTGCATGAAATATTCACAATCTTATTTATTTCTGAATAGAACCTCCAATCTGGTCCACAATTCATTTGTATTTTATTCTTGTGAGTCATCATATGCTTGGTGGAGAATTTCTGGAGAAATAGACAAGAAGATAAATCCTATGGCCATATCTTGTCTATTGAGAAAATCATTTTTCTCATCGTTGTAATCAGGCTCTAATTCCATTTCCATGGTTATTTGGTATAAGCCTCTACTTCTAAGAAGAAGTATAATATTAGGCTTCCACTCCAAATAGTTATTAGGTGTGATAAGTATTATCGGTGAGTAAAACATATATTCCATCTTTTCTACATTCTTCAATCTTCAGTACTTGCAAAAATAATTTGGTGTAGTTTTTGTTTAGAAGTTTCTCAACTATGATACCATGTAAATGTGTTGAACCTGCACATAATAGATCTAGATAAACAATAATACACACATTTTCAAAGATAAATTGAGAAATAAGAAGCAAGAGAGAAATAATGGAAGAATTCTCATTAACTGTATTCCACACTCAAAGAGTGAATAATTTACAATAGATATAGGATACCTGAGTAAATAATTTTCCATAGTGGTGGTTTATAGTGATCTGGACACACACCAACAGTTACGGGAGTAAAATGCTTCCTACTCTAGTCTCTCAGGTAGTTACGGGAGTGAACTGCCACCTAGTTGAGTTAACAAGTCAACTAGTCTTCAATTAACTGACTGAACAAAGAGTAGTGAGGAGTTAACTTACGAAATCAGGGTTAATGCGCCAGTCTGGTGATGATCCCAAGGAAATTGCGCATTAGCTGGTGATGATCCCAATGTTGCATGGTGACAAAACCAATGCAACATCTAAACTCAACTCAACTAGTAAAAGTGAAGTGTCAACTGAAAGAGAATATTCTACCCTAAAATATAGGAGACTAGATAATGACTAATTATGACTAATAAACAAGGAAAAACCTTAGTAAAAATAAATCCTAGGTGTGTGTGAAGTAACTCTAACATTCTTCCATGTTCTATTGTTTTTACAATTCCATAGGATCATGCAATCGTTGTGGCGTTGATTGCTAATTCTTGATGCATTTCAATTGCAAGATCTAGCTTGAAGTTTTGTGCAAATGCATATACATATTATAGTAAGAAAGTGAAATTTTGTTGCAATGGACAGTGCTAAGGAGTCAATGTTCATAATAGAGTTTGTTATACTTGAAAAATATTTTTCATTTATAGGCATTTTCACAATTTAATTTTATACATATAATTAACACTTTTGCAGTTTTATGTACTATGTGGTGTGCAATGTGCTTTTGTGTGTTGCATAGTTGATGTACATCTGCCCCCCCAAAAAAGGAGCATATGTCAATGTAAACATAATATAGAATATATTGTATTTTCTTCACATTCACATATTCGGTGTTCCAAGCAAGAGAAGTTGGATGATCCAGGGAAGTATTAGTACTAATGTATTGAAAACATCCACCCAGCAACAAAGTCAGAGGTAAATTTCCATAAGCTATTTTCCATATGCACGGTGTGATAGCCACCAAGACATAGGCAAATAATTATAAACACTCTCTTGTAATTTGCAAATTGCTATGTTCAATTCAAGCAAAATAGGTATACCTAGAATTGAAGCAATCAATGTTGGAGAGTCAAGTGTGATAGGAACAGGTGAAGAAACTATCCATGTGCAACGAGAGAAATTGGAAATGTATGTATATAAAAATGTAGATTTTGCAATTGGTTAAGAAATACATGGAAATTGTTCTTCATGTTGGTTATTTTCTGTAATTTTTCTATGATGATGCATATTTTAAATTCAAAATATTGTCTCAATTCAAGACTTGAACAATCATGGAACTAGAGAAGTATTCATTGGAGACATGATGGTTGTTTACAACACATATTTGGATAAAGAAAATAGATCATGCAAAATCTTGTGTACTGATATGACATATGGAAATGACATGATGACAGTTACATTGATTGTTCATGCACACGCCATTGAAAGACATGAGAAAAAGATTGTTCCCAGAGATGGAATATCTATTACAAATTTCAAAATTCTACCAAAAAGTGGCTATGAATGTGGTGATTTTGATAGTGTTATATTGCTACTTGAATCAAGTTTCAGGGAGACAGTGTCTCCAATGTTTAAAGAATAAAATTTCATACCAGATACAACAATTAAAGAATTTTCTCGCTTCAACTCGATGATTGAAAATCTAGAAAATCTATACAAGTCTTCAATACATTTTTCCCCATTTCTTTCTCAATGCAACATTTTTTCTTCTAAATTCTTTTTTTCATAGGATTCATCCAATCATTTTTTTCTATTGTTCTAATGCACTTTAAATTCTTGAACTTGTAATAAGATAATTTCCATATTTGATTTCTTTCGGGGTCATTTATTTCATGGCTTTGCAAAGAAAAACGTTAACGCGATGTCTGTCTTGAGAATTCAAAATATAAAATTTATATCGCTATGTGTGACTCGAGTAACTTGTATGCAATGACCAGTCAAATAGAACTGAAAACAATTAGCAACTATAATAACTTTTCTTGGTCTACATTATGATGAATCATAAATTTATATATACAGGTAATCAATTAAAATGCAAGATCCACTGTGTTGAGTGGATTGCAAATATATGTCATTTTGCAACCATCTGAAGTATTAGAAGTGTGGAACTGTGGGGTTATATGACTGCAGTGCGGTGAGTTGTTTGAATTCTTCGTACAGTTCTTCAAAATTGAATAAGTCTCTTCTTTGTGGGAATACATCTACATAGAATGTGGGAGTGTTGAATATATTCTCCTATGAAATGTATAAATGCATAGGCATACATATGCACATATGCAAATGGACTAGTTATGGATTCTCAACACAAAAGATGGAAATAGAACCATCTCTTGCTTGTGCTAGAGACATCTCTATAGACTTCTCTAGTGTTGAATATATGACTATGAACACTACAAATATATGGCCATAGAAAAATCCTATGTGAAACATGAGAGAATGAAAAGTAAAAATGTATCTAATTTGGAGATTTTCAAAAGAAAGGAAGTTTTTTTTTCATAATAGCTCATGTACCTATTACTCTAGTACAAAATTTTGAATGAAAATATTGTATGAAATTCTTATTTCAATCCAATATCTTTTTAAAATTCCTTGTTCAAAATCCTTTTTACTTAGACATTTTTTAGCCACTTTTCATGTTGTGTGAAGCCCCTTGCTGTGAGCATATCTCTACATTTTTCATACCTATATCTTTTGCACATCAACACTTTACACAAGTGTATGCTCCACATAGCTGCCACTTGATTGAATTCTATTTTCACTATGTGTGACCTATTCATGCCAATGATCATCCTGCAATCCTGCACTTCTACACTTTTTCATTTGCAATGGTTCTACGCTTGATTTTCTAGAAAAACACCTAATTTACATGATAAGGGAGTGATTTATTGCACGTCAATTTTCTCAAATTTGTCATGAAATGGAGGTTATGTAGGATTAGTGTGAAGTGAATGTCAGGATTTCCTATTGCTTGGTTAATGGTTTATATTTATCATTCCCATTATTTTGTATCTAATTTAGGCGTGGAAAGGAAATTTTAGTAAATACACCCCATGCACTTTGGCATAAATAAATTCAAATTATGTAATTTACTATTGATGAGTTTCACGTATATAAAATTCCATTAAAAAATCACTAGTATAAAAAATAGAAAATGAAACTAGCAGTTGTGTCTTCTTAGATTATGTACCACGTCCTCCAGTAATAATATTGGTTCAACAACAATTTGAACAATGTCGATAAGAAAAATCTTTCAAAATTCCTATCTAATATCTCTTTAAAATTCCTTAGTAAAAATATTTTTTACTTATCCACTTTTCAAGTTGTGCGAAGCCCCTTTCCATGACCATATATTTTCATTCCACGTACCTATCATTTCCGCACATCGACACTTTGCACCAGTTTATGCTCTACACATCCACCACTTGTTCTAATTCTATTTTCAATCCCTATGCGAACTATTCATACCAATTATCATCTCGTACTTTTGCACTTTTACATTTTCATTCATTATGTGTCCTAGTTTATGGAAATGCACCTAATTTGCACAACAAGGGAGTGATTTACTACACATTTATTTGCTTGGATTTGTCAAGAAACAGAGGCTATTTAGGACTAGTGTGAAGTGAATTTCGGGATTTCCTAGTGCTTGGTTAATGGTTTCCATTTATCATTCCCCGTATTTTGTATCTAATCCAGGTGTGGAAAGGGAATTTTTGTAAATATGCCCCATGCAATTTGGCATAAATCAATTTGACCTCTGTAATATACTATTGATAGGTTTCATGTATATCAAAGTCCATTTACAAAATCATAGGTATAGAATATAGAAAAAGAAACGGATTTTTTTTCCCACATAGCTTATATACCACATCCTTCAGTAATAATATTGCTTCAACAACAATTTGAACAATCTTGATAAGAAAACTCTCTTGCCAAATTTAAACAATATGACATGGACATCCACTTTGTCGAGATTGTTAAATGACGAAGAATGTCAATCTATAATTGTTATTGAAACTACAAATATCCCCGATGAAGTGCACACATGCAGAAGACAGGGCTATTCGAGGGCCACATATACAACTAACGCAAGGCACTGTAAGAATCATCAATAATCACTACATAGAAAATTCCTTTTATAATGGAATTTCTGAAACATAGTCGATTGCCACAATGATTTTATATAACATTTGCAAAAGCATGGAATTTATAAGAAAAGGGCATCTATCCCAGTGTCGCACTTCTGCACCTTCACATTTGCAATCATTTGGCACCAGGGATTTTGACTAGAAATGTAATTTGCATGATAACCAAATCATTTATGGCATGCATATTTGCTCGGATTTGCAAAAGAAATGGAGGCTATTTAGTATTTGTGCAAAGTAAATGTGGTGGCTTTCTATGAGCTATCCAATGCTTTCTATTAATAATTTCTAGTATATCGTAACTAAGTCAAGTGTGGAAATGACATTTTAGTAAATATTCTCTAGGAAGTTGGCCTTAAAGAAAACATACCTTCATAATGTACTATTCATAACTTTCACATATACCAAAGTGCATTTAAAAAAACAAATGTATAGCAGCTAGAAAAAGAAAATAATGTTCTTGTGTGAATAGCCTATGTAGCACACACTCCAGTAAAAATATTTCCTCAACAATAATTTAGAGAAGGTAGATGGACAAACTTGCTTGCTAAACTTAAAGAATATGGCATGGGAATTAACTTCATAGAAACTGTCAAATGACAAGGATTGTAAATTGATGATTGGTATTGAATTTGTATACATCTACGATGCAGACGATGTACTAAATCAATATGTAACTGTCTTCCAAAAAACTATTCATCATAAGCCTCTTTACTTAGAAATTTTCCACCTTGTGTTGATTCTCTTTCTACTATCATATCTTCACACATGGCACATGCATATGTTCCACAATTCACATCATCTACACATCTAATAATTTTGCAGGACAAATTCTGAAAATCCACATAATCTGCACTAAAACTGAAGCTTTTATGACAAGTTGATTTGGTCCAACTTACAAAAAAAGGGTGGCAATCAGGAATACTGAAAAGTAAATTTCCCATTTTTCTATGAGCTACTTAATGGTTTCTAATTATTATTACACATATTTCAAAGATATTTTATATGTGTGGAAATGACATCCTAGTAAATATGTGTCATACAATTGGATTTAAAGAAAATGGAGCTCGGTAATGTATTATTTTTAGCATTCACCTATGTCAAGTTGATTTAAAAAGAATTTGTATGGAAAATAGAAGAAGAACCCATCCCATTTGTGGTAATACTATCAATTCACTAGACAGAAAGGAAAATAATTTCTTCTAGTCTACATCCTACAAATGGTTCTTGAACAAGAGTCTAGAAGAAAAGAAAAGTGACAAACATTAGACCATAGGGCTTGTCAGTGCTAGCTATGTACCTGAGGTTTTTGACTTCAAGGAATTGGTATCCTTGTGTGCTCAAAGGTTCAATTCCAGTTAAAGAATCATTAAAGTCATAGAAAAATTAATGACTCCAGTCATGCTTACTCACAAGTTTTTCAACAAAATGCTTTGTCTTCCTTCTACAAATAAACATATTAAGATTTTAGAAGAAGACATGTTCTTATCCTTTCAATAAGGTAGTTCCAATATATTGGGATAATTTCTTCTATCGCCTATACACATGTCAACTAACCTTTCAAAAACTGATATAACTTCTCTACAATAGACATACCATGAATTTTTATGGTTGTTTGCACATGTAGTCGAGTGGCAATTGACTTCACACATACCCAGGTCATCTCGATATGAAGTTTACTTTATGTAACACACCCCGCTACCCATGGGCTGAGGTATGTTACCTTCAAGACCACCCTTGGACTTATTTCTCTTACCAATACCTTTTAAATTAATAAGGACACATAAAATAAAATATCTAATGACATACACAACAATAACCAGGAAGCATGCACATTCTAAAGATTCAATTAAATGATAAATAAATACACAGGGAAATACATTCATATACAGATAAATAATACCATAATAGACAGAAGTTATCTTTATAAAATAAGACACCAATTGGATGCATACCAAGAACGTTCCATCCAACTGTAGACACTACTGCTCGAAATCTCAACAACAGTGCCACCCCCGAGCTAGGGCTATGAATCCATAAGGATGGTTCCAGAGTGTTACTTGGCTTCCTGAACTAGTCAACACTCAAGCTCTCATGGGCTTTCCCAACACTCACAAAAATCCAAGTACCCATCTCTTTTCTACCCATCTTGCACCACCCAAGAGAATGGACCTCCACCCTTCTCTTCCACACAGTCCCTCAAGCAGTCCTTCTCCTTCGAGGGCTCCAGTGCAACTGGTCTAGAATATCCATGCTAAAACTCTCAGGACTCGCAGTTGTGAACAAAGTTGGACACAGGACAACACATCTCAGACGTGCAGGCCTCAATTCATGGCTGGATTACACCAACGACCTCTACAACCAATTATACCATGGCTTCTCTTCAACAATGTGTTTTTCTTTCCCCAAGCCAAGACACAGATGAGGAATATCAATGGGTTCCAGAAATGAATGGAGTGAGATCTCCACCCAAGGTGTGAAACAATGAAAAATCAGTGAATGAATGTGTGAGGGAAAGAATGGAATGAGAGAACCCCCCCAACAGACCAGGGGTTGGTTTAAGTATCTCATGGGGAATCAATAACCTCTTGGACTCCCCGCCAAATAATCTCACGTAACTGACCCACTCCCTTAGGGAAAAGGGTAATCAAAATAGTAATAAACATTTATCCCATCAAGCTTCCTCTCTTGTGGAATCATAGCCCCCTATAACTCTAGTCTTTGTCCATCTAGCAACCAACAATGTATTTATTATTAATAATGATCAAAACATTACATTTATTGGGCACAAAGGTCTTTTAATAATTGTTTGGGCACTTTGTCCTCTCAGTAATGTAACAATACATTATTTAAAATGGGGGCTCAAACCCTGGGGTGTTACATCCCCTCCCCCTTATTTTGGCACTGTCCTCAGTGCATATATAAAATAGATATAACAGTCTCAAAATTTATTTGAAAAGTTGTGGGTACTCTACCCACATGGAATCTTCATGCTCCTAGGTAGCATATTTAGGACTGTAGCAAGTCCACTGAACTTTTTCCATCTCTATAACTCGATTCCAGAGCATTTTGAATTTTCTGTCCAATACTCGCACTGATTGGACCTGAAAGTCTCCCTTTGTCTCTACCTAAATCAGAGGCCAATAAATAAAATGGTTAGGATCATGTATATATTTCTTTAGTAAAGAGACATTAAATATGTTATGCACATTCATGGAAGTAGGCAATGCAATAATGTATGCAACTGACCCTATTCTGTCCAATATTTCAAATGGACCACAAAATCTGGTTGCCAGCTTTGTACAACTACCCAATTTCAAGGATATTTTCTTGGGATTCACTTTGAAAAGTACTTGTTCCCCTACTATAAATTCTCTAGCTATCATGTTCTTATCTGCATAAATTTTTTGTCTATCCTGAGCTTCCATTAAAGTATGCTTGATCTTAACCATATAGTCTTCCATATCTTTGAGAAACTATGGCCCAAGTACCACTCTATCTGTTGGGTAATCCCAACTCACTGTAGTATTTCATTTCCTACCATACAAGGTTTCAAATGGGCTCATTCTCAATGAAGCTTGATACCCAATATTATATGCAAAATTAGCCAAATGCAAGTAATCTTCCCACTTAGATGGCTTATCCATTACATACATTCTCAACATATCTTCAATTACTGAGTTGACCCTATCTGGTTTCCCATCTGACTGTGGATGGTATGTTGTGCTAAAGTTTAGATTTGTACCAAATCCTTTAAACAGTCCCCTGCATAAATTGGAGGTCAACTTTGTATCTCTGTCCGAGACAATTGTCCTAGGTATCCCATGCAACCTAGCAATATCCTTCATGTAAATTTCTGCAATATTAGTCGTTGTATGTGTTGTTTTTACAGGAACAAAATGAGTAGCATTTGTTAATTTGGCAACCACCACCATGATTTAATCATGTTTCCTTGTTGTCCTGGGTAATTTAGTTATGAAATCAATGGTTATCACCTCCCATTTCTTCTATGGGATTGGTAATGGCTGCAACATACCCACTGGGTGCCTATGCTCAGCTTTCACCCTCTGACATTCCATACATCAAGCAATGTAATCAGAAACATCCTTATTTATTCCCATCCAAAAGAATTGTCTTTTTACTGCAGTGATCATTTTTTGGTAACTAGGATGTCCATCATAAGGAACATCATGCATTTCCTTCAATACCAAATTCCTTAGTTCTCCGGAACTAGGAACATAGATTCTATTCTTATGCATGAGCAATCCATCTTCCTTTATCTCATACTCCTTTTTTTTGTGTTGTACATCTCCTTGTTGTAATATTTCCTTTACCTGTAGGTAATGATGATCTGTAACAAGATCATCTAAAATTCTTCTCTCAAGTCTGACTGATGCATACTGACAATAGTAGCATGTATGAGATGCACTCTTCTACTAAGTGCATCAAAAAATTTATTCTCTTTTCCTTTGATATGATCGATATCAAGGTCATATTCACTTAAAAATTCCATCCATCTTGTTTTCCTGGCATTCAAGGTTGGTTGTTCAAAAAGATACTTCAGGCCAATGTGGTATGTCCATAATTCAAATTTCTTCCCCATGAGATAATGCGTCCACATCTTCAAGGCATGGACAAGGGAAGCAAGCTTCAAGTCATGTGTGGCATAGTTTCTCTCATTCTCCTTAAGTTTTCAGGACTCATAACCAATGACATGTCCATTTTGCATGAGGACTCCCCCAAGTCCTTCCTTACATGCATATGTACATACCACAAAACTCTCATTTGGGTTAGCAATATTTAACACAGGTGCACTAGTAAGTAATTCCTTCAATAGATTAAAATTCTCTTCACACTTAGGTGTCCATTCAAATTTAGTTCCCTTCTTTTGCAAAGAAGTGATGGGATGAGAAATATTAGAGAACCCTACTATGAACCTTCTATAGTAACCAGCTAATCCCATAAAAGATATGACTTCTGAAAAATTTATGGGTGTTGGCCATCCTCTAATGGCTTCAATCTTCTCTGGATCTACTGCTATGCCTTTTTATGAAATAATGTGTCCCAAGTAATGGATCTGCTTTTGATAAACGGACACTTACTCAACTTGGCATACAATTGATTTTCTCTCATCACTTGCAATACCAATCTTAAGTGATATTCATGATCCTCTTCAGACTTAGAGTAGACAAGTATGTCATCCAAGAATACTATGACAAACTTATCCAAATAATTTATGAATATGCCATTCATTAATAACATAAAGATAGCCAGTGCATTGGTCAGTCCAAATGGAACCACTACAAATTCATAATTCCCATACCTGGTTCTAAAAGTTGTCTTATGAATGTCTTCTTCCTTGATTCTTACCTGATGGTATCCTGACCTCAAGCCAATCTTTGAAAATACCTTTGATCCTCTTAGCTGATCAAATAGGTCATCAATTTTGCATAGAAGATACTTGTTCTTTAAAATATACTTATTCAGTTGTCGAAACTCAGTGCATAGCCTCAAGGTTCCATCCTTATTTTTGACAAAAAGTATTGGTGCTCCCCAAGGTGAAACACTTGGACGTATGTACCCTTTCTTCAACAATTCCTCCAACTGCATTTGTAATTCTTTTAACTCTGGTGTGCTCATTTTGTACAATGTTTTTGACATTGAGGTAGCTCCTAGCACTAAATCAATTGAGAAATCTATCTCCCTTCTTGGTGGAAACCCTGGTATTTCTTGGAATACATCTTCAAATTCACGTAGTACCAAGAAATCTTCAAGTCTTGGCCCCTTCATATTTTCTGGCTCTTCCACATGAGTTGCATACAATTGACATCCTTTTCTAAAGCATCTCTTCAACTCTAAGGCTGAAATCTCCCTTATAGAGATGGATCTTGGAACTCCTTTCACAGTGCTATGTTTTCCATCTCCATCAAGACATGTAAATGTATTGCTATGACAATATAGGACAACATGATGCTTTTCCAACCAATCCATTCCAATTAGAATATCATAAAACCCCAAAGGTATGATATTCAGATCAACACTAGTATTCACACCATTTAGACTTATGGAACAACTTTTGACCATATCATGGATTCTCCTTTTGGTTCTAGTGGCTAACTAAACCAAACTTGATTTTCCAAGCTTAATTTTCTCCAAATGTAATATATCCACTATTTTAGGATCGATGTAACAATGAATTTCTCCCAAATCAATTAAAATAGAAATAGGTTGGTTTATGATCTTACCTTCCATCTCGATCATATTGGACTGGTATTCCTCTTGTCGATCATCTAAGGCTGCATAAATCCTTCCCATATCTTCAACTGTTGTAGCCTCTTGGACATTGTGCATAGTCTTTAATTTGTCCTTTTTGTGTGGGAAATCCTTGGATAGGTGATCTTCCTTGCATCCCCAACATTGGATTGGTGGTCTTCCCCTTTTTCCCAAGGAGTCTTATTTCTTGGATTCACCCTTAGCATATTGATATTGATGATTTCTATTAGGCTCATTCCTATTGAAGGGAGGTTTGAATCCTTTCCTCCTTTGATCAGACTTCTCCTTCTTCTTATCCTTCCAAGATTTCTATAGGGATTCTCTTCCCTGTCCTTGCTCATACAGGTATTTATCCTTCCCGATGGCCTCAGTCAAGGTCTTAGGCTCATCATACCTAATATTTTCTTTATAAAAGGTTGGTATTCCACTTAGAAATCGTTGTATTTTCACCTTCTCATCATCAATGAACCTGACATATTTTAAAAATCCCAAGAAATTCTTCTCATATTCTTTCATAGTCATGCTTCACAGCCTGAATTCAAAGAACTCCTACATTTTCTTGTCATAGAAATTATCTGAGAGGTACTCCTTCTAGAAGTACTTCTTGAACTGCTTCCAAGTGATCCTATTTTCATTAATATGTTCCACTTTCTTCAGTTGATCCCACCATATTACAACTTTCCTGTGTAGATGGTAGGTGGAAATTTTGGCTTCTAGGTTTGATGAATAGTTATGCAATTGAAATTATTTCCTGATTCCAAGAAACCACGCTTCGGCATCATCTTCCATTTCTTTTTCACCATCAAAGGAGGGTGGCTTAAGCTTCGTCATCTCTTCTTGCAAACTATCCACTTCATGTATCCTTCTTTGGTGCCTAACGGGAGACACCTCTGGACTGCTTACAGAATCTTCTGATGCATAAAAATTTCTTGTTGAGTAAGGATGTGAGTGGTGTCTATGAGTTATGCTATCAATTCTCGAATAACTAGCTCTTCCACGATCCTCTCTTCTTTCATGCAACCTTCCTTCTTCCTCTTGTTTTGAGTTTGATCCCCTCTTCATTTTCCTCTGCAAATGATTTAAGATCTGCAACACTCGAGCATTTATCTGGCTTTACTCTCACATCATCCCTTAATTGTCTTCTTTGTATCTTTTCACTTCTATTTTCAGGCTTCTTATAGTTTCTATTAATGTTTCTTTCTCCCCTCTTCCCTTCCGTCCATTAGACTCTGTCAATGCATTACCAAATCTGGTATTCTGGCCTTCAGCCTCTCTTTCATGGCTACATGATTCCTCACCTTCTCCCATCTCTCAAATCTTCATTCCGAGATTATATGTTTAAATCTCTTAACTTTTCAAAATGTGCAAGTGACCATTTTGTTAGAATTATGCATATAAAGAGACTTGCCAAACAATGCTACAATTCCCCCCCCCTTTTTTCTTCTTCTTAGTTCATGAAGGGTATATCCCCATTTTCCAAAAAATAGTAGTGTCATTTTATCCTTGACTAATACATAATTTCATCCTGCATAGGAGCTTCCCTCAAACCAGGCTTCAAGTGACCATGATTTGAATTTGCGGGCTTAATCACCCTTTAGCGCTCCGCTCTATGTTTTTCTACACAGAAGCTTACGCGAACACCAATTCTAAGGGTTGGTTCATTTCCATACCCTTTTTACCTTAGCATGAGACCAGTGTTGGAACCAAGTCCTCCGGACTTCGTCCTTCGACTGTTTTCCCCTATCAACTTTTGTTTTCCCCTGAAGTTGCACTTCTCCGAAGCCTTTAATAAATCCACTACCAAAAATGGATGGTCAAGATTTAATATATTTCTGAATGGATGGTCCTTCCCTCATATGGAAGCTTTAACGATATCAATGGATACAACTTAATTAGGTGTTGAGAAGGACGACACTCAACTAATTTAGAAATTCAGTGCTACGGGGTATTTCCATTCCTGATTCTTCCACTTCCTGAAGTGGAAATACTCCAAAGTACTTACCTCTTCTCCTTCTTCTGGATCCAACGGTCACAATAAATCCCAGAGGGTCTTAGATCAACGAACCATTTAAAATTGCTACTCCGGGACTCCAAGACATTTCAAATTTCGAGTCAGTCAACTCCTCAGAGTGATATATGTCGAAGTTCTTATGCCATCCTTCCACTACTTGATCTAATGGTTGAGAAAGGTCTTGAAGGTATCTTAGATCGATGGTCTACATTCCTTTGCGACCTCAGGCTTCGACACTTTCCACTCATGGGGACTTGAAAACCCCCCAGAGTACCAAGTCTCCGGACTACGAGATCTACTGCTGTGTGTCTTCTTGGATCAATGGTTGATATGTACTCCAGTATTTGGGCCTTTGGGAGTTATCGACCCAACACAAACTGCCACATGTTTTTCCTCTAGAGTGCCTAGCCTCCGGACTACATAATTTTTCACCACGTGTATCTTGCTTGAAGATAAATGACCACGAGTGATTGCAAAGACTCAACTCGCTCACTCTTTAATTTCCTTCCTGATCTCCACAAAGTGAAGATGCCCATCCGTAGTGGGACTGATATCCACTGTTGATATATATTGATCTAGCAATATCAAGGATCCTGAGCGATTGCGGGCTCACAACTTGCATAAAATTTAATTTTCACCCCGATCCCCACAATGCCTCCCCACCGTTGATTTCTCTCCAATCAGATCTAACAGTTCTGACTTAACCTTTGATTCACCTTCATTGTACATCCCTTGTTCACCTTCCCTACAATCCTAGATCTCTCCTGATCCCACCATGGAGATCGCTCCTGAATTCGAAAGGGATGGTCACGATCCTTCGAACCCTTACAAAGGATCTCTAACATTCTATCTCTTGCGTATATTCTGCAATGCCATTCCTCCTGAGATTTTCAACTTCAAGGTAAGAATTCGATCTCAACCATGAGACTCTGACCAAAATACTTGACCCATACCAGCCCAGTGTTTGAACCTCACTCTCATACCAATCTGTAACACACCCCGCCTTCCATAGGCCGAGGTATGCTAGCATCAAGCCCACCCTTGGACTTATTTCTCTTACTGATACCTTTTAAATTAATAAGGACGCATAAAATAAAATATCTAATGACATGCATAGAAATAACCAACAAGAATTCATATTCTAAAGATTTAATTAAACGATAAATAAATACACAGTGAAATACATTCATATACAGATAAATAATAATATAACATAGATAACTTATCTTTATAAAAGAAGACACCAACTGGTTGCAGACCAAGGATGTTCCACCCAACCGTAGACACTACTGCTCCAAATCTCAACAGCAGTGTCACCCCTGCACCGAGGCTATGAATCCATAAGGATGGTTTCAGAGTGTTACTTGGCTTCCCGAACCAGTTAGCACTCAAGATCTCACAGGATTTCCCAACACTCACAACAATCCAAGTACCCATCTCTCTTCTACCCAGCTTGCACCACCCAAAAGAATGGACCTCCACCCTTCTCTTCCACGTAGTCCCTTAGGCAATCCTTCTCCTTCCAGGGCTCTAGTGCAACTGGTCAAGAATCTCCATGCTGGAACTCTCAAGACTCGCAGCTATGAACAAATTTGGATACAGGCCAACACATCTCAGACGTGCAGGCCTCAAGTCATGGCTGGATTACACCAATGACCTCTACAACCAATGATACCATGGCTTCTCTTCAACAATTCATTTTCCTTTCCCCAAGCCAAGACACAGATGAGGAAGATGAACGGGTGCCAGAAATGAATGGAGTGAGATATCCACTCAAGGTGCAAAACAGTGAACAATCATTGAATGAATGCATGGGGGAAATAATGGAATGAAAGAAGAAGTGAATGAGAGAACCCCCCCCAACAGACCAAGGGTTGTTTTAAGTATCTCGTGGAGAATCAAGAACCTCTTGGAATCCCCCCCCAAGAATCTCACGTAACTAATCCACTCTCTTAGGAAAAAGGGTAATAAAAATAGGAATAAATTTTTAGCCCCTCAAGCCCCCTCTCTTGTGGAATCATAACCCCATATAACTCTAGTCCTTATCCATCTAGCAGCCAATGATGCATTTATTATTAATAATGATCAAAACATTACATTTATTGGGTACATGGGTCTTTTAATAATTGTTTGGGCACTCTAGCCTCTCAACACTATAACAATACATTATTTAAAATGGGGGCTCAAACCCTGGGGTGTTACACTTTACCTTTCAAAGGCATTCCATGTTTTATTGGGTACAGATGGTATCCGATGAAATTTGTTTTCAGTTGCAAAATTGATTAAGGAATGAATTTATTTTTTATGATCACATATCTGGTGTTTTCAATTATCTATTGCAATGTCTTTTATAGTATCCCTATTAAAGAGAGTGTAAATATACAAAACCAACTAGTTTAATTCTGGCACCTGGTTCTATGAAAACACAAAGCACTATTCAATTTTTACATTGTTCAAGATAATTTTGTTAGATAGTTCAAACACATGTTGGTTAGGGCAGAGTCAAAGAGAATAACTTAGGAAGATGAGGAATTCCTCAATGAAAGGGGAATTTGCATTCAAGATGAAAACCATACATACATCTGGTTGTATGGTTACCAATTAAATCCCCTTCTACTCCTTATGTTGTATGTGATAGATATTTTTTTGTGGAAGTTTGTCGATAGTATAGAACCTAGTGCATTTTATTTGAAAATAAAATAAAAATAAAATTAATTGCATTTCCTTTTCAATTTGGTAACATAATGTTCAGCAACCTGACACATCTAAAATAAATATCAAAAACACTTAGTGCATTTAATCTAAAATAATC
This sequence comes from Picea engelmannii, assembly GCA_009831015.1. Classification (NCBI taxonomy): domain Eukaryota; kingdom Viridiplantae; phylum Streptophyta; class Pinopsida; order Pinales; family Pinaceae; genus Picea; species Picea engelmannii. Next base: position 102,554 of record ML791536.1, read on the forward strand.
ACAGTCTCTATGCGGTTTTGATCCCCAAGGTCTATTTTTGCAATACTTACAATCCATAAGATACAATAATATCTGCACAAGATTTGATGAGGAAATGGGTGAAAATATGTCCACAAAAAAGACATCAATGGATGTAGTGAGAACTTGCCGATAGAAATAAGCTCAAACACCAAAAGGCCAAGCAAAGAAAGACAAAGGGGGAAAAAACTACTAATGTCCAGTCTTCCTCCAATCCCTAGGCACACAAAAGCTCCTCCTATATACAAAGAACACAACAACCAAATACAAACAAAGAACATATTAATGAAACATGTGTTTGAGGTGATGGAGGAGAGAAACCATGCCATGTCAACCTTGAATGCACACATGTAGTCTCACAACAAAATTGAAATGAATCCAAAATATAGACAATTCACAAGATCTAGAAATTCCAGGAGATGTTGATGATATGCATATCGATAGTATAGAGCTACCTGACTGGGTGGCCCATAGAATTGGAAAAATATAGGATATTACACAAGAGATTGCAAGAGAAGAACCGATGTTGTTTAAGAATCACTCATTAACATTGCACAATACTCAATACAACAAGAATGAAAGGAAACTACACATAGACAAGGTCACTCTAAAAAACATAATGGTAGTTCCGAGATCAAGCGAAGTGGTGGATTTCTCAGAAGTTGGACCATCTTCCTTCATGAAACTACATCGTTCCACAAGAGATGCCCTTTTCAATTCAATTTCCAACCAAGAGTTACATACCATTATATTGAATAAGAGAATACATGAGTTTAAAGAGGCATTGACTCCCAACCCACTCTTTGCACAACCATTGGCCATAAACTTGGTAGAGAAAACTCCTTCAAGTACTCCGGGAACATCAAATCCAATCAGAAAAGTTCTTCAGTTGTTAAATGGAGCCAGAGTCTATGTTGTTGAAAACATTAACAAAATATTTTTGATAATAAGACAGGCATGGGAGTTCAGTACAAGCCTACGTAATATTTCACAAAGGATTACAAATTTTACGTAATGTTTGCAAAGATATTTGCAACGTGATGAATCCTATTATAAAAATGAGGTAAATAATTTCATCGCACAAGTCACTACTATGATTGAATATCAAAGAAATCATCAGGGACTTCCCTCAAACAAACAAATAAAAACAATAAAGGAAATTTGGGAAGCACAAATAAATATGTTCCAAGATGCAATTTCTTCTTGCGAAAAAATCAATGAAAGGAGATGAGATTCTATTTTAAAAGAATTTTTTGTTGTTAAGGAACTAAAGGTCCCATAACTTTTTATGAATTGAACCATAATAACTAAATAAGAACTTGATATTCACTTGGACACAATGAATACCTCATTAGCTAACGACTTCGACAGTATCAGAAAATTTCCAGATGAAGAATTGAAACAATGGCTTTTTACATTTGTTAATGATGAGGAAGACCACTTCTATGTCATCGACCAAGTCCAGGTGGAATGAAAAGAAGTAGAGAAGGATATTTTCTGTCTTCGAGTCATGTATGAAATCACCATCCCTCCAATAAAATATTGCATTGATCAGTGGGTCAAGAATTACTTGGAACATATTGTTAACCTAGAATAACCACCAAAGACAGTTCAATGGAAGTGCAAAGAAAAAATTCTTATAAAGGAAGTATAATTACCAACAATAAACAAACCAAAGAAATAGAGCATTTCCTTCTTGGTAAGTACTCAAGAAATAATTTCTTCTACTTTAGCTCTTATTTTATTTCCTCACTTTGTAACACCTAAAAAAAAATTGTTCTATGTTTGTCAAAACCTAACACCCATTGTTATTGCCTTAATTTCCACCCTATAGGCCAGAGAGGAAACCATAAGAAGATGTAAGCCAAAATGATTATTTTTCCTAATATTTTATCCCTTTTGGAGATCCTTGTGGGATACATAATAGAAAATAGGTGAGGATACTCACGGGACACATAGTATACAATAGGAGAGGATCCTCACAGGACACATAGTAGACAACATGCGAGGATTCTCGCTAGTCACTAGTAGCACAAGTGAGGATCTGTAAAACTTCTATATTCATGGAGTTATGAGGTGATAGGCGAGGGATGAGTTGTATATTCATGGAAAGGGCCTAGGAAATCACATCATTAAATTCTCTATAGGTCTCTATAATATCTATAATCTCTCCCAAAACTACTCTAAAGAGCTATATAACAAAGAAAAGTCTTGGGAACGAAAAGGAGAATTCAGAAGAAAGGTTATGTTGTCCATTTGCAGAGGAACTCTTCCTACCTATTACAGCTAGAAATCCGAGAGCCTATCATGTTCAAGAACCTAAGGAGGAGGAGAAAGGAGCAAGGAGTCAAGGGAGAATGGCATCAACACCCAAGGTATTCTTGATGTAATTTTCTCTTATATTCATTAATAGATCATCGATTTTCCTTTGATATGTTTTTATTTCATTATGCAAATTTTTAGATCTAATTGATTTCATTATATATCTGATTAGAAGAAAGTTAGATCTAATCTTGTAATCCCAAGTATAGAGGTAGAGAGGTATTTCTTTTCTTTTGTATACAGGAATCAGGTTGTGGAGCTTGGAGCTTGAGTTTCAAGTCTGTAGCAACTAGGATTTACAAAGGACAACCTATGAACAAATGTATGCAATCTCCACCATTCCTTAGGATAAACATGACTCTATGTGTTTGAATCTAGATATAGGGAACCATAGGAATCTGTTGATACTGAGAGGGGGGTGAATCAATATCAAGTACAATTTAAAAACCTTTTTCAACTTATACTTAAACCATTCAATTATATCCAATGAGAATGAACAATAGTATAAGAGTTACACCAATACACCACAATACACCATGCACAATATATGAGAAATAATCAATAGTTTTTGTTCAAGGGAAGTAATGACTTC
>ML791536.1:121236-138336 GCA_009831015.1 Picea engelmannii
ATTGCAGTACATTTTGTTTTCCTCTAACCGATGTGCTTCGTTATACTTTAGTATGACCACTACTATAACGAAAGGATTTGGGTTTTCTGTAATTGTTTATTGCCTTTCCTCTGCACCAGCTATCAGCTGTGTAAGACCAATCTACATTTTCATAATTCTGCATATATCCTTTGCTACATCGGCCTTTCCTTTTTCTTTCCGCTACCGCATCATGATTAATCAAAATGATGAAAGATAGACTTACTTTGCCTCACTTTCCGCAAGTTATTTAATCTCTGCTATTGTCTCTTTTCTTCGGTTTTCATTTGACTCCATGCCCAATGGACCATTTCCCTGGTTTGACACCCAAACTCCAAAAATCCAAGACCATCATTTACCCATAAATCTGCCCACCTTTTTCATGCTACTTAAATTCCTATTGTGACAATGTTCGAGAGATCCCTCTCGGGTTGGAAGGGGCAGCTCCCAATCCAAAGTGGTTCGAGGTTGCCTCGGGATTGATTTGTTGCAGCCCATTTAAGTTTTGAGTGTCAACATTTTGGCGTCGTTGCCGGGGACGGAGGACGAAGTTATCTTCCCTGGGATATGACAAAGTTCAGCTCTATCTCTTGATGGTGAACAAGGGATAGGCATTCAATTGGTTGTGATCATTCACCTAGTGACTCCTTGGTTTGTAGACTCTACATGATTTTGTTGGCGACTCCACTGGTCTCAAATGTCGAACTCCTTCGTTGCTCGAATTGCTGCAAGGTTTTCTCCTCTGGACTTTATGAATGTTTATGGCTTTCCAAACACTGTTCCAGACATTAAAATTTGGGCAGATATCCTTCCTAAATTTGAAGAAGATGAGGACGACAACCCTGGTCAACATTTGTTTGAATTCCACAAGCTCATGGAAGAATTAAATGTACATCATGAAGATTTCCTCATGAAATTGTTTATGTTTTCATTCGAAAAAGATGCTAGACTCTGGTATAAATCCTTACCCCATTCCAATATTCCTTCATTGAGATGATTTCACACACTTTTTCATCAACATTGTAAGAGGATATATTCTGCTGAAATCCTTTTTGAAGATTGTTGTGATACGAGTCTTCTTGAGGAGGAGGAAGAAAAAATAGAAATTTCTCAAGTTGATGAAGATGAGCAGTATGAGGAGAAGTTGGCTCATAGAGATGTCGTATCTTGTGAACTTACTCAAGGAGAAGAGATTCAGCATCATGGTCAACCTGCAAAAGAGATAGAAAGGAATGATGGTTGTTTCATTCAGAAGATACAGAGACCACCTTCTCCTTTAACTAAGGAAGAAGAGGGTCTTCCCTTGCACAACTATGTTGCAGCCCCTACTCACACAGATTTACTGCTTTCACATAGTCTCGGAGATGAGTGTCAAACTCCTTCCATTTCTGAAGAGGTAAACCTATTTTTAAATGGTGACAGTCATGTGTTTCATGCAACTTTACAGGAAGATCAGATTTTAGACTCTGCTTTGTTTCATGAAAAAGATATGGTTGCCATGTTTAATGATCCTGAGCACCATGAATCAGAACATAGAGTAGTCATAGATGTTTTAAAACCTCAGTATGATATGTTTTTCCAAGACCCTTTTGCTGAGCTTTTAGATTCATTTAATGGAGGAGTTTGTTATGTCATGAACATTTGGTCACAAGAATTGATGAAAGGTTCAAAAATCCATGATCACCAACAGGTCAATTGTGAGTTGTCGGTTTCCTTTTTCAGCTTGCTCGAAGAGAGTGTGAGAAAGTTTCAAATAAGTAGGCAATTATTGGATTGGCTTCACTGGCATTTTCGTATCATTTGATTCTGGAAATCTTTCAGTAGTTAGAGTAGGTGATGTATATAAATAAGCTTGACTTCAAGCACTAGATTGCAGCAATAGTTTTCAATATGTTTTCAGTTCAATTTTGAATCCAGTATGGTTTTGTTATAAGCATTACGACTCCATAGCCCAATGGATAAATAAGCAGTTTTTCGTTCCGCGAAAATGCAAGTAAAGGGACAGCGTTCAGGATTTGATAAGTATGATTTCGAAAAGCCAAATGGGTGAAGGCACTTGGTCTATGGTTCTTAGCACTTTTAGGAAAGCACCATCCCTAGTTGGAGCCAATGATGTAACATATATTAAATTTGACTACGTTGCCCAAAGTACAAAGTGGTTCTCATTTATTCACGTTAACAAGGGGCTGCTGGCATTTGGGAATATCATCAGTACATTGGGAGCATAGAGGATGCAAAAGAAGTGTTTGATAGAAAGATGGCATTGGATGTGGTCTTATGGAAAAAATGATTGCAGGTTATGCCCAACATGGTTATGGGAAACATGCACTTCAACTCTTTGAGCAAATGCAATGTGTAGGTCTGAAGCCAAACTGCATGACATTTGTCAGTGTGCTTTCTACATATAGCCATGCAGGTCTCATGGATGAAGGTTACCATCACTTCAATTCCATGGTTAGTTTCTAAGAGATTACTCCAATGATGGAGCATTATAATTGCATGGTTGATATTATTAGTCGTGCTGGGCACTTGAATGAGCCAATGGAATTTATAAATAAGATGCCTGTTGAAGCTGATGCTATGATATGGCGGACCTTGCTTGGTGCTTGCAGGGTCCATGGTAATTTGGAACTAGGAAAATATGCAGCACAGTGTATTCTTGAGCTAGAGCCTGAAGAATCTGCTACATATATGCTTATGTCAAACATCTATAGTGCGACTGGAAGATGGGATGACAGAGACGACGTGAGAAAAGGAATTGAATGCACAAATGAAGAAGGCAGGCTATGTCCCTGACACAAACTTTGTATTTCATGATGTTGATGGAGATGAGAAAGAGTATCGTCTCTACTATCATAGCGAGAGGCTAGCAATTCTTATGGACTCATTACTACACCCTGACGAACATGTATCCGAATTGTGAAGAACCTTTGCGTTTGTGGAGACTGTCATAGTGCAACAAAGTTTATCACCAAGATTGTTCAGAGGGATATTGTGGTCAGGGATACAAACCACTTTCATCTTTTCAAGGATGGGCTATGTTCTTGTGGGGACTATTGGTGACGCTAAAGTAATGGTAGTTAAAATTACTTGAACATGTAGAAGTCGACGAGAGGGCTAAGCATCATATTTACGATAATTTGGTAAGCAGTGGTATGGCTTTCAGCACAAAATGATGGTTATCAACTCGGGAAAGGCAGTGTGAACGTTTGGCGAGTATGATAGCTTGCAACATACCCGCAAGAGACCTTGAAGTGATATCGAATTCGAAGGGAAGTCAAGAGCGCACCACAGTCATGAGGCACATCAAATATATCCTCCCATTGTTAATCCAATTCATGAAATACAAACAACGACGGACACTTGGCCATCTACGGAGGCTTTGGCAGTTTTGGTGTTTAACTCCAGAAGGAAACAGACCGATTTCTTATGCCAGTAGTGGTGTAGAACGTGGAGGCGCCGGTGAGCGCAGTGTGGTTGTTGGTGCGGATGCTATCTTAAGAGGATCTTTCGTGACTGAAAGACAGATTCGATAACGGATTGCAAACATTCTATGCAGACTGAGAATTCGGCCAAAGTTTCGGGGGAGACCATTGGAGGTGAAACCCTATTTTGACAGGGTGGACGTGTTCGTAGTTGCATGATTTCCTGGAAGTGAGGGGAAGAGCATTACGGATATTGTATTCATGGATTCAGTGGAAAATTTGACTATGCAAGCGGTTGTTATATAGTCTGGAAGGAGAAAACCCTAATTCATCCAGAGATGCCCGGGTGGTTGCAAGTATATCTTTGAAAGTAATAACTGACCCAAAACAAAAGACAACCATGATAGGAGATGTAATCAATGATGCACCAGCATTAGCCTCAACAGACATCACAAAATCCCATGGTTTAAGCATTTTGATGCAATAGCCTGCTTGGCCGTAGGGTTTGACGATGACCTTCTGTACTTAGGTTCGTGGGATAAAACTGTAGAGGTTTGGAGATTACGAGATTTTGTGTGCCTGGAGTCAATAAAAACCAATAACGATGCAGTGAATTCCATTGCGGTTGGTGGACATGGGATGTTGTTTACAGCTTCAGGTGATGGAATGGTAAAAGGATGGAAGCGAGAGACAGTAAAGAGAAAAAAACGATGCCATCGTAGACTGGTCATACATCTCAAACAAGGCAAGGATATTCCCGCGTCTCCAGTCAATGCTATAACGCTAAGCTCAAATGAACTAGTTTTATACTCCGGGACCTCAGCCTCTCAGATCAACTTCTAGACTTCAGATGAGAAGTGTCTCGAAATTATATCTTACAAAGGAACTCTAAGGGGTCATAAACGTTTGGTTTTGTGCTTGACAAGCGTTGGGAAATTTCTATGCAGTGGGTTTGCAGACAAAACTATTAGGATCTAGAAGAGGGAGTTGGCATCAGGAAGCCAAAACCATCACACATTCTTGGCAGTTTTGGATGGCCACAGTAGCTCTGTCAAATGCATGGCAGCTGCTGCTCCTGCATGGACGACCTATTCTTCCTTGCTGTCACAAAATTCCTCTTCTTTTCATTCTTATTTTTCATCATGTTCATATAAAGACAGTAACAGTTGTTCTACAAGTGTATATGATGATTATGGAGATAAGGAAGGGTGTAGCAGTGATTCTCAAATGTTTGTATTGTACAGTGGGAGTCTTGATGGCAGTCTAAGACTATAATGTATAAATAGTAATGGCATCGGAAGCGAAAGTTGTCGCAACTATTCATTTAAGTAGGAAATCTTGGGCATTCATTCGATGGACATGATTAATATCCCATGCCACAGGACTATCCGATCTATTTGTTTTTAGTAACAATATTATGTGTATAGGGTACAGGCATTTTTCTGGAATAGGGGTGGTTATTTGTCATTCTAAAACCATGGGAATAGTTGCAGTTGACAAGAATACAGTGCCCACTTCTGTATCAGATGTTAACTTAGAATTTTCTTCTAATTTAATGAATATGCCTGGTGATGTTCTTTTTCTTCACCCTATACACAATTACGCATTAGTAGCATATGATCCTGCGGTACTAGGTCCAGCTGGGGCTGTAGCTGTACGTGCAGTTGTTGTAGATATATAGTTGCAGAAGGGTGATACTATATATCTCATTGTATTGAATAAGAGTTCAAAGGCTCAATCACGCAAGTCCATAGTCAAAAAAACAGTGGTTGCCTTGAATATTCGACAATGTGCTTATCCCAGGTATAGAGCTATGAACATGGAGGTCATCGAATTGGATACAGATTTTGGCAATAGTTTTTCTGGTGTACTGACAGATGAGCATGGAAAGGTTCAAGTATTATGGGGCATCTTCTCTATGCAGGTGAAATATAGAGATAGTTTGGATGATCTGGTCAAATGTTTTTGTAATCTTATGTGTTTGGTAACCTTCCAAATAGTAATTCGCACATCTGGCGGACACACCTGGCATTCGCACAGTCCAGAGAAGACGAACCGTTTCAGATTCCTCGAACACTAAGAGTTTTATTTTTTCTGTCTAAAAGACTGATGTATAGAACATATAGAAGTGGGGGGGGGGGTGCATGAGAGCAGGACTGGGAGAAAAACCTCTTTCAAGAGAGTTTCATTGTAATGACTGAGTTTTTTGTAAACCAGATTGGAGTAATAAAGACAATTTTTGCTTGTGACTGTGAGATTCATCACGGTCGATTTCTTTTAGCATATTCTTCTTCTTTTCAACTGTGTTAAATCTGTTCGGATTTCATTATAGATGTTCCTTACTCACAGTTGTTATTGTTTTCATCATTTCCTTATGTCTTCCTTAATCCATCACGATTGCAGTACATTTTGTTTTCCTCTAACCGATGTGCTTCGTTATACTTTAGTATGACCACTACTATAACGAAAGGATTTGGGTTTTCTGTAATTGTTTATTGCCTTTCCTCTGCACCAGCTATCAGCTGTGTAAGACCAATCTGGATTTTCAGAATTCTGCATATATCCTTTGCTACGTCGGCCTTTCCTTTTTCTTTCCGCTACCACATCATGATTAATCAAAACGCTGAAAGATAGACTTACTTTACCTCACTTTCCGCAAGTTATTTAATCTGTGCTATTGTCTCTTTTCTTTGGTTTTCATTTGACTCCATGCCCAATGGACCATTTCCCTGGTTTGACACCCAAACTCCAAAAATCCAAGACCATCATTTACCCATAAATCTGCCCACCTTTTTCACGCTACTTAAATTCCTATTGTGACATTGTTCGAGAGATCCCTCTCAGGTTGGAAGGGGAAACTCCCAATCCAAAGTGGTTCGAGGTTGCCTCGGGATTGATTTGTTGCAGCCCATTTCAGTTTCGAGTGTCAACAATACCTATGAATTTTTTCCTATCCATTGATTGTTAGGTGGTAGCCTTAGTGACTTTTCCTAGGGAGTCATAGAGGTGACTATAGGTGGGACATGCCTATAGTACCCAAGGAATATGTTTTTTCATGGTCTCATTTTACCCAGAGGGTGCATGCCTTAATAAAGGGTACTTGCACTAGTTAGGGTTTTTTTGCGTAGATCATTGTAACTTCTTCTCACACATTCGGTAGCCAATCTTGTGGGGATTTCATATCCCCCATAGGGATGGTTTTTGGAAGGCCCTTGAGCCAATTATATTCCTTGTAGTTATCATATATTGATTAGGGGTGTGGTCTTTGAGTTTAATTCTAGGTTGGCATTAGGTTACATTTTGTTTTGATTTTAACATAGTTTAATCACTGTTTCTGAACTACTGTGTTGGTCTCATCGAAAATGAGGAATTGAACCCATTACTGGGGAACAACCACCTTTCAAGTGGCATGATATAGTTTATGAAGACTTTGAAGGGATTGAACTTTGGGTCAATGAGACTTCTTTAGTCGAAGTAGAAGTGGTAGACGGATGTTCTCCGCAAAATTTTAATACTCCTTTGATTGAGCCAGATTCACCTCTACTTGTCCAAGTGACGGAAATTTTCAAGGAACCTTTCTCTTTGTTTATTCATCCTCCCACCATATCAGTAATGAGTGTTTTGATCTAGTGTAGTTGAGACTACAATCCCATCATCAAGTGGGACTCGAAGAAATCCCCTATGGGGCATCCCAATGATGTTCACCTTAACACCCCTTAGCTCCATTGGACCTAGACCATCCACACCATTTTCTACAAGTCCCTCAATCTAGGAGATGCCATTTGTGTAATCATTTCCATCTGTTAGTTTACCTAGTGTTTCTACACCCATCCCATCTTTCTCGATTCCCACCTTTGGATATTCTTCCAATGGGGGGTTAAACCTTGGTTTTAGCATCGGGGTGGAATTCCTTCCACCCCCACCATTCCTATGAAAAACTTGGTTTCATCAGGAGATATTTCACCTTTTAGATGGAATATCCCAAGTGGTTTTGTCATTTTCCCTAGCCAGGTTGGGGGAAGTAGTACATTAGGAGGTTTTCACTTTCCTTGGGTAAGCACACCCTTCCCTAGGGACACATCCTGTTGGGGAAAATTTTCACCTTGGAGAGATTTTCCATTTTTTAACACATCGGGTCCTAAGGGTTACTTCCCTGGGACTTACTTTGTGAATTTTTTCCTGGAGGGTCCACATTTACCCATGGGGGAAACCCCCCTGGGGGCATGTTTGGTTATAGGAGAAGTCATGCTCTTGAAGGTTCCATCATCCTTGTAGGAACTCATTATTCAGGAGCTCCCCTACCCTCTAGTAGTACAAATATACAGGGACTACAAGGTCCATCTGAGACAACACAGAATTCATCTTTCTCCCAATATTAATTTGCACCATTCCCTTTCCTTGCAACATCAGAATTACCCGATTTTTTATGGTTAAGAAATGACCCTATTTCCCATGACTCATCATGGTCATAAATTCCTTCCAAGTTTCCATACAATATCCCAAAGTTCAATGAAAATCCAAGAGAGGACCCCTCCACACAAATCAGGACATGCCACTTTTGGTGTTCATCTAACTCGTTGATGGATAATAGTGTGAGGCTGCATATTTTACAAACATCCCTTAATAGAGTTGTATCCGGGTGGTACATTGAATTGAAAGGTGGTTCCTTTAACAACTTCAATGACCTGGAAATGGTGTTCTTAACATATCACCAATTTCCCATACGGTATGAGATAGGAATTGATATCTTGACTTCCCTGCGTCAAGATAATGCCACTCACATTTTCGATCATATACATGAGTGGAGACAATGACGTAGGATGCTTAGGACTCAAATTCCAAACAAAATCCTTATGGACTAGATCACCAAGTCCCTCCTACCACCCATTTCCAAAGATGTGTCTATGGTCAGGACGGGCATCAAAGAGTAGGCATTTTGTGTGCCCAACACTTGGACATGATTTATTCACAGTTGGGTACACTTTATGACATTATTCCAAAATCTCCTAGTTCGTCGACTGATCCAAGGAAACCAAACTTAAGACCCCATGTTGATGTTGTGGTTGGTTTTGTTTCACATTCCTCTATTAACAAATTAGTTGATCAAATGGGTCAAATGTCCATTAAGTCACACACATCATCTTTTGGTACTAGTGCTCAAGCTGTTGTAGTCCATACTCAGACCTCCAAGGTGAATTCAGTGCATTCCATGAAACCAAATAATCCTTAGCAACTTGGAGGAAAAAAGAAAAGGAACAAAAAGAAAAATTCCAATATTGAGAAAGGGACTACATCCACCCAAAACAACCAAGAGGGAGGCACTAAGTGTTAACACATATATTTGTAAGGGGTTGTTTTCCCTTAGGAGTTGGCCCTTGGGTGACCAAATGTGAAAAAAGGGACTTAAAAAACCCACGAATGTGTTTTATCCAAAGTTGGGGTGATAATGTGTCTTCTTGGCGCATTGTGCTAAGGCGCACACATATCGGGATAGTGGAGAATGCCACTTCAGAAATTTTGAAGTGACGAAGGTGCAACACCCCCCGAGTCCTAAAATGAGAAGTAGATCTGGGTCGTCCAAACCAGAGGGGCATGTGGCACCGAAATCGACAAATTCGCGATTTTGCGAATTAGAAGATTTGCAGGAAGCAACACCCTAACCCCCCGAGAAGCGAAGTCCCAAAGCACTTGTGGATATAAGCAATGGGTCATGGCCCGAGGTCGCATACAAGAAGAGTGCAGTGGGGAAGAAGTTGGCACCGAAAACTTTGGAAGTGTGAAGGAGGGTGAAAATTTCACATGAGCTACACCGAAGGCCAAAGACCCCGTGGTAGTTGCAGAATGAGACCGTCGTCACATTTTCCAGGTGCGAAGTTGACTCATGCTCATCATGATCTCAATGAAGAAGTTAGTGAAATAAGGGGTGGTGGTTGAAACATTATCTTCCCCATGAATGAAATATTAGAATGGTCGGACAACTCAGATAGTTTGTCAGCTTAGGTAGTCTGAGCTTGTGTTTGACATCAAAAATTCATATGCAATCTGACCGAGAAGACATAGACATATGACATTGTATGAGAAGATCGAGCACACCTCTGCTGTTGTTTACAAAATTTTTGAGTATATGTATGGGGTTCTGTTATTTTGATGCGGGGGCACTTTGGTTGAGCAGAGCTCCCAATTTGTAATTTTGTTCTACCAGAGTTGTTCTTTGGTTATGTAATCGTCATGGGACTTTCATGTTAATAGAAGTCAGCTTCCTGTTGGCGGGTGAAAATGATCGTCCGTCAACTGGAAGAATGAGTCTGGTCTGGGGTTTTCTAAATAACCCAATCCATTTGGTGTAACTCGTTCTGACGGGGTTTAATGGCTCTGTTAGCCAATCTAAAAGTCCTAAAAGAAACAAATAAAAGAAAGAAATAACTATCTAATTACTAAACACTATATATATATGTACATATGTATAATGTAATTGTTGTATATATATTCAAGAAAAATATATACACATCTTACTTATGTACATGATTTACACACTGCAAATTTTAATCGAAACTTACGAAAATCAATGTGAAAATTCATTGCTTTTAGGAAGAAGATAAAGAAAGAACATAAAAATATTTTTGTTTTCCTTTATAAATCTAAACTAGTATGGAAAAAATACAATGAAACATAAACGTGTGGATAGTCAAAAGTTGAACCATGCATTCTAGTTTCAGTGATAAGTAAATGATAGAAAAATAGAAAGGAGCTAACCTATTAGTGACTTAGTGATATGTATCCAAGCATCTGTATGAGTGGAGAACATCCAACTGCCCTGTCCAAGAGAGAAATTTGCAAGGAACCTTGTGACTGTTCTAAATAAATTTAAAACCTGTATTAGTAGCTTAGGTTTCAATGACAGAAGAGGAAACACAAACAAAAACCTATGATCTCATAATTGCACATGATTACAGTAAGATAAATCTAAAATTAATCTATGCATTTCATCATCCGATTAAAAATCAAAGATAAATCCTATCAATTTAATTGGAGATATGATCACAACATATATATATTGAGAATAAAATTATAGATGGTATTTATAATATAACATCATGCACATCACAGATCATTTAATCTAAAGATATTAGACCTATACATGTAGCAGGATTAACAAAACATAAATGACAACATTATAAACAAAAGGCTAAAGCCAAAATGCATAAATGTTATTTCATTAAGTTCTGGAATCACTAGTCCATCTCTTTCTCTTAGCCAAGATCCCTTTCATTACAAAATATGGAGTATTTAATAGGTTTATGAAATCTAAACCTCCTATATTCTAAGATAGTACCAGATCTCAAAAGTATCTGAAACTTACAAATATAGGAGGCTTGGAGCCTCTTATTATCTACTATATCTCCAAACTCTATGAAAGTTTTTCTCCTAATTACAAAATAAACAAAAATAGATATCCAATCCACTAATTCCAACATAATCCATGCCACAAGATTCATCTTCAGATATATCCTATCCTGAAAAAACAAAATAAAGAAATCAAATATTTTATTAACTATTCATTACTAAATTTAATATGAAAAATTAACTTGCCTATAGAATCTCTCGATTCTGTAGCTAGTCTTTTTATTGGTAACAGAAATCCAAATTGATTCAAATTGATTAGAAAAAGACAAATAAAGCATGACTAAAATAACAATCAAATCTTACCATTTAGATAATAGCAAAACCGAATCACAATATATCAGAATTTATCACAGTCTTTACACTGTCAACATTTTTATGTAACGATCCTCCTCATTACGACGTCAACCTCTTATAACAAGTGAAAAAAAAAAAATTGTGTGTGTGCCCGTGTGTACAAGGATGATAAATACATTCGACTATGTGTCGCCATATGATGATGAACATGGCACATGCAACTGCAACTACAACATAACGATCTAAGACAGACATCAAGTAACTGCAAGCAAGGTACGACAATCAACCGACAAAATAATTAAAACTGACTATCCACCTGTCCTACCCTGCAATGGTTAGGACCTCCAAGACACATAATCAACGCTCAAGCCAAGGTTCCCATCGATTTTAACTATTTAAGGTCTCAAGGCTAGCGACTATTCTGAGGAACATGGAGGTGTCTACATCTCGCCCGACACAAGAAGACCAAGCAATAAAATGTATACATCCAAGTACAACAATAGTAAAAGACCAACCACATCCTCTACGGAGGCGCAAGTCAATTAATTTCAAATTCAATTAATTGCAAATCCAATTAATAACAAATCCAATTAAATGTAATTTCCATTAATAAGGCATTTTAAATTAATTGCAAATTCCCATTTACTAAATCATAATAACTTATTGGACTTAGTTCAAGACATTATATTTTATCTGCTATCAATGATAATTAATTTCATCATCACTACCATAAAATAACAACCATTTTTTTCATTTTATTTTACAATAACTACATAAAATGACCATCACATTACATCTAATACGTTATTTATAACAATTACATTAACTTTACCATAAAATGATAACAACATCAACATTAACAGTTCCATAACCATTAGCATTAACATTAAACGTTTCATTACATTATCATTACCATAAAACAAAATAACATTAACATTAACTTTACCATAAGCATTAACATTAAGCATTACATTACATTAATCATTACCATAAAACAATAATAACATTAGCATTAACATTACCATAAGCATACATTAAGCATTACTTTACATCGATCATTACCCTAAAACAATAATAACATTAACATTAACATTACCATAAGCATTAACATTAACTTTAAACATTATATTACATTAGTTTTATCATGAACGATAATAGCCTTGAAGGTTAGCATTACCCTAGATATTAGCTTCAACCTTAACATTCATTACATATTTGTACTGCACTTTTTCATAAGCGTACTTCATGATACCTGTATTATTTAATGTATAAGGATAGCCCCTTTTCAGTCGTTTCTAATCAATATCGTTATTTATGAGGAAAGGTGTATAAATGGAATGCCTTTGCAAGTGTGGAATGAGGTTAAAATAGCAATGGTCAAAGCATACATTGTGATCGTGCAAGGGCATAAAATCTATTTGATGAAAACATTTCATGTCCCATGCGTTACAATATTTAAATGGAGCAAGCAGTCGGTAAAAAGAAAGGGGTACACGCACCAGTCAGAAATGGTAAGTTGCCAAGAAATTACTACATCTTTAAGTGGAAAAGAAGGTCACAATTAAAGAAGGGGATATAAGCAGGTATCAAGCAATCAAGTGCATTAAAAAAAAAAAACGCAGCTTAAATAAAGGCCCAATGCTAGGTAACACTAAGCAGGACATTGACATAGATAGATATTCGTAAGATTTGAAGCAACGAATTACGAATTCGCTGTCCCGGTATCAATGATTCGCTAGGTAAGAAATTCCCAGGTATCCCTCTACATATTCGCAAGGTATCAAGGGCAACAACCGTAAAATCTTCAATGTTGTCTCAGTCACGAGTTCCAAGGAGAGCGTGGTCAATGAATGGGCAACTCACAACTTCGAAAAATGATATCATAGTCATAGAAAGGAAAGAACTCGCCAGGCAGCCAAGGTAACAAGTGTCGGTTGTTTTTGAGAGAAAAATGCAGGCAACTAGGGATCGAAACCTGTTTTACCAGTGGAATTATGGCTCTTTTCAACTTAGTAAAATCATGTTGTCCGAAGGTGTAAAAAATTGTTGTCACTCCAGCCATACCTAAAGTTCGCAATTCATGTGGATCGCTGTCCTTGAACACGATTGATAAAATAGGAAGGAAAATGGCAAAAGTTTAATGGTGGATCACTGTCCCGACATACCATTGTTGTCTTTTAATGCATGCAATACTTATAATACAACTCCTATTAATTTTTTATGAGTTCCAGGTGTTGGAACACAGTCATACATATTTAGGCAGATTAAAATTTTTGTGGGTACAACTGCTATCAGTCATTATGATTTTCTTTTTTTTTAAATCGATGGTGGTACATCTATGGATTGCAGTCCCAAAATAAAACTATCAACAGAGCTAATCTGATAAGATCAACAGTGCTATTATGATTCTTTCCAACAATGGCATCTATGATATAGGAAAATGATGTCTAACTATGGGGTCCATAATATAAATGAAGCAAATGCAGCTAACACATAAAAATATTAACTGGAGCGCTATCAATCAGAGATAAGGGTAAGGTCTGAGATCCATGGCTAAGGATTTCAACTAGTAGATCCACGGCTTTTACACAATAACACAGTAAAATTTTTCACTAAAATTATGTTACTTTCATGTACAACAGCAAGGAATTAAAATCAGACCAGGGTTGTCAACGGGTCAAAACTACACCACAATAATTAATTACGAAGGTACCACATCATTTTCTACGAGTTCTTAGTTACATCCATTAACTGATGAATTCGAAATCTTCCCTTATCTCTTTAAACAACTGAGGTAATACATCCATCTAAAGAAGAAAAACTCGCCACTAAAACACATCCATGTATATACCACTTCGCATTAACTTAAACAATGATTGGCAATACTGTCAATGCGTTTACTCACAGAACATAACATTAAACCTATCGATGTAGCATTGGGAGACATGGTACTGGCGTCCAATAAAATTAAAATCAAGGTTATTACATAGAGGCTATAGTCCAGAGGCTTCCATGCTGCTCTGGTTTGACTAACGGAGACTATTACGATCTAAAAAGACATAAAAACGCTTCCCAATCAATGAATGCAAGCAGACTCAAGTTTTTCAGTAGGACAATGCTCAGTGAATTTCTCCATTCCAGGGATAGAGACGGACATGCAAGGCTAGAGGTTACTCAAAATTGACACAGTAAAATTTGCAGCAATGTTAGATGCACGGAAATTCGCCGGAGTAAGTAAATAAGGAAAAACCATTCCATCCCACAAAAACCAACACCAATTGCAGTTAAAAATGCATGCATCTAGATTATCCATACACATGAAGATCTAACCATACATCCTAATGAATTCTACTCTACAATCAAAGAGCGTACCATTGCCTTTTGCCTACTCTGAGATTCATCCGCGCGCTCTGTGTCGCTCCCGCTCGCCGACCGTCAAGACCTCAACAATACATCGCAATTAACGCTAGGGGTACTCTGCTTCCCCCTTAGCCCCCCGAGCCACAAAGGGGCCACACATTATCCAGATGGTACGTCTAGCTCCCAGCTTGCCTCGCAAGGCCGAGATACCACACCTATCTGAGCTGGAAATTCCCAACTCCCCACAAGTAATAAGTCAGGTCACAAATCCGGTAGTGTAACGTTACTCTCACAGTCGATCCCCTTCTTCCTTCTCCTCTCTCTCTTTTATATAATTTTAGAACTTCCATTCTTTCCCTAATCTCATTAAATTTTAAGTTTTAATAAAAATCATCCAAAAATTCTCCTTTGTACAAGTGTCACCCATCCCTCACTTTCCTCCAATAATTATTTTCTTTAAATTAATAATTGTCTCATTTCCCTCACCCACCTAGAGTTGCTACTAAATTTACTCCTAAGTGTTCCTAGATTCCCTTACAGGTTTAAATTCTTTCCCTAAAATGAAGTTGCTAATTTGGTTCAATTTAGAAGGTTCTTAATTGCAGATTCTTTACTAAGTTGACCTCTTGCTTTTTACCATAAGTTTCCTCTTTCCCTTATTATGTTTCCTCCATTCCTTAGTTTTGTAATTTTTATTATTCCCTTCTTTCCCCTTTTCATTCGAGCCAAAATGGCAGTTGCACAAATTAACTACTTCTCCTTTTATTATTAATTTAATATCTTTTTACACTTTCACAAGTTAAATAATTAAATTCTTCTTTACNCATTTTACCCAAAAATTTATGAAGTCCACAATGATTACTTAAGTGGTTTTTAGTTTAAAATTTATTATTTTATTTTTTTGAGAGATAATTTCTTACGGGTAGACAACTCTTTACCCCTAGAGAAGTTTTAGACTTAGGACTTAGATTTTGAACCTGGCGACATTTTAGTTAGGGGAGTTGTTTTAAAATTTCTTAAGGAGATATTAGTCTCAGGGCCATCTAGGTTTGTTCCTTTAACATCATCAACGTGAAGTTCCTTCAAGACGCACTACGTGCTCCAAGGGTGCCACTCACCTCTAGTGTTTCATTTGCGCGACGTGCCCTTCAGGATGCACCACGTGCTCCAAGGGTGCCACTCGCCTCTTGACTGATTGGTAGACATCAATAACCTCTGGAATCAACACTCCGCCAGGTGAACTTGTGGGAGACTAAGGGATTTTAAGGAATAAGTCCCACGCCTTATTGCGTGCCCCTTAGAATCATCGTGAGAAACTGTCACACTCTACCCTCATGACAACGTGGGTCCTCTCGAACTAGATAATCGTTAACCTACAGTTCAAGCCACGACGAGAGTGCTAGTAGGTTGTGGCAGGGCTGCTGTACACACCTCTCCTTCAACCTCTTTGGTAGTCGTGTGTGGTCCCTTTACTCCATATGTGAGTCTGGTCGGCAAGCTATTGTCAGCCTGCATCAACAACAATCATATTAGAACATGTCCACATCATATCATCAAATAAATGTACTAATATCACAGTAAATAAATCAAACCCAAATAGCACACTCCCTTACTCAATCCAGAGTCTAAGGGGTTCCATCGATGCCTCTGCATCCTCAAGGTCCAAAACCCTGCACACTCAGTAAAACCGAGTCAATAGCACCTGTCTATGTCAATGTAGTAAACATCATGTCATCAAGGACAAATGTTTTAATATCATAATAGTCCAGATCACTTGCGAGCAAGTGTCCTCAAAGAATAAGTTTTCTCAGTGCATCAGAGTGGGATGTTACATACACCCCCTCTTGGTCTAAACTTTGTTCCGAAGTTTCAAAGTATATGTGCCGAAATAAGTGTATCACAGTATCATAAGTCTATCTATCAAACAAAAATGGAAACTGCTGGCGCATATCATATGTGTTGGATCATGTTGTCATTGATACCAATGGTTTGATTGATTGATGTCATTGATTAATGTCAAGTGATTGATTGATTTCAAAGGATTGATTGACTGATGATTTATGTAATATAATATGTAGTGTCCTTCATGAGAATGCATAGATGAAGATGGATCAATGAGTTTTCATTGATACATGATGAAGATGGATCGATGTGGTTCCATTGGTGTATGATGCATTGTTGGAAAAATGTATAGATGAATCATTATTGTCTTATCATGATTGATAAGGTGCAAAAATGGATGAACTCCAAAGTGGTCCCCTTATGGTGAAAGCCCTCACGAGAAGACGCTTTGTGGATTGAGTTATCCTAGAAGAATGGTTGGAGGACCCATGCTCTCATTATTGTCTTATCATGATTGATAAGGTGTACAAATGGATGAACTCTGAAGTGGTCCCCTTATGCTCAAAGCCCTCATGGGAAGATGCTTTATGGATTGAGTTATCCTAGAAGAAAGATTGGAGGACCCATGCTTGTATGAGGAATAAAGAGATGAAGATCAAGGAAATTGTTGGTGAAACTATCCTAGATGGATAGTGCTTGTCATGCCATTTCTGGTGGTATGTGGAATGTCACATAACTCCTCCTGGTTTGAGAGTTA
>ML791536.1:139013-161747 GCA_009831015.1 Picea engelmannii
ATAAGGAAAATAGGTTAAGTGACCTAGAAATGGGTTAAGTGACCTAAAAATGGGTTAAGTGACCTAAAGGATGAAATTATAAATAAGATAGCAATGGTCTCTTGTAGATCATCCTTTTTGTGGATCAATGGAGAGCTTCTTGTCGGAATATATTTTGGAGTATTGATGGAGAGCTTCTTGTGAGAGCTTCTTGAGCATTTTTTGTTTGGAACACTTGAGGATATTGAAGATCTATAGGTGAATGAGGTAACCAAGGATATCTAAGCCGAAATGATGAGGAAAGTGAAGAAAAGAAGGCCGAAATGCAAGGAAGGATAAATTATTTTGATGGTGCTTTCTAAGGTATGTTATTTACAGGTCATCTCACCATTTTCGCTATAAATTTTTTTCTATAATGATTCAGATCCTGAAATTTCTATGAAATCAAGAAAACATAGACAAGTATATGTGGTTACAAATTTAGCTTGTGGGTCTTTGTAGTTTGGGAGTTACACTCCGTGGAAAATAGGGTTTGTGGCTAGTCCTGAAACTAGTCAAAATTAGGTGTTTCGGGTAAAAACGTCATAACTTCTTCATAACAGATCCAAATTTAGTGAGACCAATTGTGTTGGTTATATTACAGTCTGTAGTATGCTTTGTAACAGTTTCAAATATATTCATCAAATATTTTGTGTGGGGCACGCTCTACAAGGTCTCTCTCTAGAATAAGACAGAATTCAGCAAGGTATGCCATTTTTTCTATAAATCCTTTTCTGAGAGGTTGCAAGTAGTGCCACTTGGAGGAATTGCATAAAACAAACTGAAGAACATTGTGTATCAGTTTCAGATCTTTATTCAATACAGGTACAAAGCTATGATTATTTCAAGCTAGGGTTGTTGACTAATCCAAAACTAGTCATGGTTGAGACAAGCAGTTGATGAGTTGGCATATACATGAGGTGTATAGTTGATGATTTTGGTACATATTGATGAGTCATTGTTGATGATTAGTTGAAACATGATTGGTATATACTTGGTACATGGTTGGATGCACTTTTTTATGTTACAGGTTGATTACAGGTTGTTTGGCACAGGTTGGTGCATGGTTGATGCTCTTGTTTATGGTACAGATTGATATATGTTGAGGATTGTTGCCTCATCTTAGTCGGTGATAAGAATGCAAGTTGAGTCTTGCATATAGAGCTAGTTCTCTTGTAGATTTTTACTCTATTCAGTTGTTGCTGATAAACCCCAAGGATTGTAGTCCGTAATAAAAAGAAAATTGTACATACATCTTGTGTTCTTTGTGTTCATTATGGTGATGACTTGTTGATGATATATTACTGATATATGTTGTTGATATGTGCTCACATATAACTAGTTATAAATGAAAACAATGGGTAATGAATAAATGTTGAATTCTAATTGATGAATTTGTGTGCAAGAGGGAAGTTTTGGGAAAAAGAGCCCCACACTCATTCACCCCCCCTCTAAGTGTGGTAGGTGTGTCCAACAATATGCATCCTCCCAGGTCACTGAGTGTGGACTATAATTGTCCCACTGGACCTTGACCTGATCTACTGTTCGACGTCGTAACTGTCGAACACGATGATCTAAGATGTGGACTGTCTTATCCGTGAGCGCTCCCTCATTCGATACCTGCAAGGAACTCATGTCAATCACATGTGTAGGATCACTGATATAATGTCTCAAAATAGATACATGAGAAACATCATGAATACGCCTCAAAGAATCAGGCAAGTCTAGTCGATAGGCCATGGGCCCCTTTCTCTCCACAATCTCGAAGGGTCCTATGAACCTAGGAGAGAGTTTAGCTCCCCTTCCAAAATTGATCAAACTCTTATGTGGTTTAACCCACAAGAAGACTCGATCACCTACCTCGTAACTACGGTCGACTTGGTGTGCATCGACATAACTCTTCTGTTGATCCTGTGCTTCTTTAATCCTTTGTCTTATGGTTTGCATTTTCTCTTCCATTTCTTGCATTGCTTCTAGTTCTGCCAGGACCCTATCCTCAAGTCCATCCCAACTCAAAGGCGTTCGACACGGTCTCCCATAAAGAAACTCGAAAGGCGCCATTTTAATGGTTCTCTAGTAACTGTTGTTGTAAGAGAACTCTACTAGTGGCAAGAATTCATCCCAACACTTTTGTTGGTCCATAACATACATGTGCAACATGTCCTCCAAGGTTTTGTTCATTTGTTTGGTCTATCCATCAGTCTCTGGGTGATACACAATACTAAATTTAAGTTGGGTTCCCAAGGCCTCTTGGAAACTCGTCCAAAATCATCCGGTAAACACCGATCCTCGATCGGATATAATCCTTTTAGGAATGCCATGAAGCCTCACAATCTCACTGATGAAAACTCTAGTAATGTTAGGTGCCTAATACATCATACGCACATGAATAAAGTGAGCACTCTTCGTCAGAGTGTCTACTACTACGAAAATCGATTCATGTCTCCTTGCCGTCAGTGGCAATCCAACAATAAAATCCATCGAAATAACTTCCCATTTCGATTCAGGAATGACATGTGGTTGTAGTAATCCTACTAGGTGTCTATGTTCATCCTTTACCTGCTGAAATTTGAGGCATCTGGCCACATAGCTGACTATGTCTGCCTCAATTCCCTTCCAAAAGAATAAGGGCTTAAGGTTTTCCCTCATCTTTGTGACTCCCGGGTGAGCCATGTAAACTGTACTATGAGCCTCGCTCAGGATCAACATCCTCAACTTGTCATTTGGTGGTACATAAATCCAACTTTTAAACCTCAATTACCCATCGCTATAAAAATAAAATCCCTCATATCGTGGTACCATCATTGTGTTTTGTCCGATAAAAACCTCAACCTCTTTGTACCAGTCATCATCACGCTGTAAAGTGAGAATCTTTTCACGTAGATTCGTCTGAAGAGGAAACAACGAAAAGATGCATGGTCTTTGACTCAACGCATCCGCCACTCAGTTCACTGTTCCCTTTATGTAAGTAATCTCAAAGTCGTACTTGCTAAGCAATTCCAACCAACGCCATTGTCACGCGTTTAGGTCACTTTGCGTAAAAATGTGTTGTAGTCCACAATGATCAGTCTTTAGTTCAAATTTTCATCCAACGAGGTAGTGTCTCCAAACCTTCAAGGCATATACGATGGCTAATAACTCCAAATCATGCGTCGCGTAGTTATCCTCATGCCTTCTTAGTTTCCTCGAAATGTAAGCAATCACTCATCCGTCTTGTATCAAGACCCCGCCTAAACCTTCCTTGGATGCGTCTGTGCATACCAAGAAGTCCACGTCCATGTCAGGGACCTTTAGTATCAACATTGTCGTCAACAACTCTTTAAGCCTTCGAAATGATTCTGTGCATTTCTCAATTCAAATGAACTTCTTGTTTTTCTTCTAGAATTCCATGATCATAATTGCTATCTTAGAAAATCCCTCGACAAACCGTTGATAGTATCCTACTAAAACCATAAAGATACACACTTCCGTGACATTCGTCAGCACAGGCCATTCCATAATAGCCTCAACCTTGGCTAGATCCACGGAAATACCTTCGCCGGAGATGACATGCCCTAAGTAGTGAATCCTCGATTGATAAAAAGAGCATTTGGACAAATTCCCATACAATTTGTTCTTTCGTAGACACTGTAGTACCAAGTGCAAGTGCTCATCATGCTCCTCCATCATCTGAGAGTAGATCAAAATATCGTCAATGAATACTTGGACGAACTTGTACAAGTACTTGCAGAACACCCCATTCATCAAACTCATAAATACCCCTGGGGCGTTTGTCAGTCCAAATGGTAAAACAATAAACTCATAGTGTCCAAACCTCGTCTTAAAGGCGATATTAGGGACGTCATCCTCCTTGATCCATAACTGGTGATACCCTGATCGCAAATTGATCTTGGAGAACACCGTCGCACCCTTCATTTGATTGAACATATCATCAATTCTCGGCAAGGGGTACTAGTTCTTGATCGTAGCCTTGTTTAGTTGACAATAGTCAATGCAAAGCCTCCATGATCTGTCCTTATTTCATATGAAAATAACTGGTGCACCCCACGGTGACACACTAGGACATATCAGTCCCAAGTCCAACAACTCCTTCAGTTTCATTTTCAACTCTTGCAACTTCGGAGTCGACATCCGATAAGGCGTTCTTCCTATCGGTTCGGTCCCCAGTTTCAGGTCTATGGTAAACTCCAATTCCCTTTCTGGCGGCATCCCAGGTAACTCCTCTGGAAATACGTCCACGAACTTTCTCACCACCGGAAGGTGTTCTAGACCTTTCGCTACTCCCTTCTCATTTAATGCAAGGATCACGTATAGCTTGCACCCCTTGCACATACTCTTCCGTAGCTGTAAGGAAGAGATGAACCTCAGTGAAACTCCTTGGTTTCGTCCTACAATCACACGTCTCTTTCCCTCGTCATCGACCAAGCTCAACCATTTTGTCTTACAGTTTAGTATCACCTCATGCGATTCCAACCAATCCATTCCAATCACGACATCATAAGATCCTAGGATCATGACGTATAGGTTGGCCCTTGTGACAAACTCTCCCAGGTTAAGGGCATAGCCCGTAACCTTTCCTCCAACCTTTTGTTTGGCTCCCAAAGCCATCTCTACAAAGCTATACTCTTCCTGTTCAACTACCTTTACCTTAATCCTTTTTAGCACTACACCAGAAATGAAACTTTCGGTAGCACCAGGAACAATCAAAACACTAAGGGTTTGGTCAGCGACGGTACCTGTCGTCTCGAGCATAGTCGATTGGTGCTATTTCTGGCATCTATTCACCGCTGCATGAATCCGATGGGCCTTGCCCATATCTCCCACTGTAGTGGGTCCGGCTAATCTGGACGTTCTGGCCCTCTCCACAGGACAGTTGTGCTAGTAGTGTGGCTCCCCACACGTCCAACACCCCTTCTTCAGCCCAGTAGTCCTGGTACCCGAAGTAGAAGATGACGACCCACTCGCCTGGAATCCTGGTCCGTTCTGTTGAGCAGGCCTAAACTGCTGATGTTGCGGGTGACACTGCTGCTGATGCTATGGTCCCCGATAAGGTGTCCGTTGCTGAGGCAACGGTCGCCAGGGTGTGGTGAAAGTGTATCCCCTCTAGACACCATGATATCCCATCATATGTCTCGTTGGTGTCTGGTGTTGCTGTGTTCCAGATGAAACCTACCCTGCTGGTCTCACTGGAGTCCTAGTCTGAACCCCACTAATAAGCTCCTCCTCTGCTATGAGGGCCTTCTGGATGACATCATGCAAGGTTTGAGGCATCAAAATCCTAACCTTTTCACGCAGGTTGTCGTTAAGGCTGAACACGAACCTGTTGACCTTAATTTTTTCAGTGTTAAGGTGCGGATCATACCAGAGAAGCTCCATAAAATGGGCCTAATACTCGGGCACCGTATGACCTC
This sequence comes from Picea engelmannii, assembly GCA_009831015.1. Taxonomy (NCBI): domain Eukaryota; kingdom Viridiplantae; phylum Streptophyta; class Pinopsida; order Pinales; family Pinaceae; genus Picea; species Picea engelmannii. Next base: position 144,443 of record ML791536.1, read on the forward strand.
CCTGTCGTAAGACGTTGAACTCATTGAGCTGACGCTCATTGAATTCCTCTGAAAGGTACCTCTTTCGAAACCGTTCCTCGAATAGTTCCCATGACACATCTTTGATGACCATGTTCAGTTGCGGTAGGAGCATCTTCCACCATAGAAGAGTGCTCCCCTTCAGTTGAAAGACCGCCATGCGGACCTTCATGTTGGAGGTATAATCATGAAGTGTGAAGCACATCGCCATGTTCTCCAACCATGCCTCGGCGGCTGCACCATCTAGGGCACCAAATAACTCAGGAAATTTGACCTTCTTGAGTTCACAGTGAATGCTACCAGTAACGACCATTGCGCATGGTGAAACCTCAACAAGCGCCGACGCTCTGGCCTCATCTCTTTCCAAATGGCTGATAAGTGCATCGGACATGTGCTGAAAGGATCTCATCATCCCGAAAACATCGCTAACTGCTATCTTCTCCTGTCCAAGAACCTTCTCGTCTCCCTAGGGATTAGACCCCTCAGGTGTGAATGCTACTAGAGGCGTTGCACCTTCTCCCCTAGCACCCCATCGTCTACCTCCATGACGTCCTCTAACCATGATTACCTGCACACACACAATCAACTCGATTAGCAACAGTATAATCCAATCATGTCAACGAAAGCCATAGCGATCCCAAGTCATGGGTTGAACCCGCTCTGATACCATATGTAACGATCCTCCTTGTTACGACGTCAACCTCTTATAACAAGTGCAAAATTATTATTTTTTTGTGTGTGCCCATGTGTACAAGGATAATAAATACATTCGACTCTGCATCACCATACGACGACGAACATGGCACATGCAACTGCAACTAAAACATAACGATCTAAGACGCACATCAAGTAACTGGAAGCAAGGTACGAAAATCAATCGACAAAATAATTAAGACTGACTACCCACCCATCCTACCCTGCAATGGTTAGGACCTCCAAGACACATAAGCAACGCTCAAGCCCAAGTTCCCATCGATTTTAACCATTTAAGGTCTCAGGGATAGCGATTGTTCTGAGGAACATGGAGGTGTCTACATCTTGCCTGACATGAGTAGACCAAGAAATAAAATGTATACATCCAAGTACAACAATAGTAAAAGAACAACCATGTCCTCTATGGAGCCGCAAGTCAATTAATTGTAAATTCAATTAATTGCAAATCCAATTAATAGCAATTTCCATTAATAAGGCATTTTCAATTAATTGCAAATTCCCATTTACTAAATCATAATAACTTATTGGACTTAGTTCAAGACATTATATTTTATCTGCTATCAATGATAATTAATTTCATCATCACTACCATAAAACAACAACCATTTTTTTCATTTTATTTTACAATAACTACATAAAATGACCATCACATTACATCTTATATGTTATCTATAACAATTACATTAACTTTACCATAAAACGATAACAACATCAACATTAACAGTTCCATAACCATTAGCATTAACATTAAATGTTTCATTACATTATCATTACCATAAAACAAAATAACATTAACATTAACTTTACCATAAGCATTAACATTAAGCATTACATTACATTAATCATTACCATAAAACAATAATAACATTAGCATTAACATTACCATAACCATACATTAAGAATTACTTTACATCGATCATTACCCTAAAACAATAATAACATTAACATTAACATTACCATAAGCATTAACATTAAGTTTAAACGTTATATTACATTAGTTTTATCATGAACGATAATAGCCTTGAAGGTTAGCATTACCCTAGATATTAGCTTCAGCCTTAACATTCATTACATATTTGTACTGCACTTTTTCATAAGAATACTTCATGATACTTGTATTATTTACTGTATAAGGATAGCCCCTTTTCAATCATTTCTACTCAATATCGTTATTTATGAGGAAAGGTGTATAAATGGAATGCCTTTGCAAGTGTGGAATGAGGTTAAAATAGAAATGGTCAAAGCATACAGTGTGATCGTGCAAGGGTATAAAATCTATTTGATGAAAACATTTCATGTCCCATGCATTATGATATTTAAATGGAGCAAGCAGTCGGTAAAAAGAAAGGGGTACACACACCAGTCAGAAATGGTAAGTTTCCGAGAAATGACTACATCTTTAAGTGGAAAAGCAGGTCACGGTTAAAGAAGGGGAGATAAGGAAGTATCAAGCAATCAAGTGCATTCAAAAAAAATAAACACAGCTTAAATAAAATCCCAACACCAGGTAACGCTAAGCAGGACGCTGACATAGATAGACATCTGTAATATTTTAAGCAACAAATTATGGATTCGTTGTCCCAGTATCAACAATTCACCAGGTAATAAATTCGTAGGTATCCCTCTATGTATTGGCCAGGTATCAAGGGAAACAACCATAAAATCTTCAATGTTGTCTCAGTCACGAGTTCCAGGGAGAGTGTGGTCAACGAATGGGCAACTCACAACTTTGAAAAATTATATCACAGTCACAGAAAGGCAAGAACTCGTTAGGCAGCCAAGGTAACAGGTGTCGGTTGTTTTTGGGAGAAAAACGCAGGCAACCAGGGAGCGAAATGCATTTTACCAGTAGAATTATAGCTCTTGTCAACTTAGTAAATCATGTTGTTCGAAGGTGTAAAAATTTGTTGTCACTCCAACCATACCTAAAGTTCACAGTTCATGTGGATTGATGTCCTTAAACATGATTGATAAAATAAGAAGGAAAATGGAAAAAGGTTAATGGTGGATCACTATCCCTACATACCATTGTTGTCTATTAATGCATGCGATACTTATAATACAACTTCTGTTAATTTGTTACGGGTTCCAGGTGTTGGAACACAGTCATACGGATTTAGGCGGATTAAAATTTTTGTGGGTACAACTGCTATCAGTCATTATGATTTTCTTTTTTTTTAAATCGCTAGTGGTACATCTATGGATTGCAGTCCCAAAATAAAACTATCAATAGAGCCAATGTGATAAGATCAACAGTGCTATTATGATTCTTTCAAACAGTGGCATCTACGATTTAGGAAAATGTTTTCTAACTATGGGGTCCATAATATAAATGAAGCAAATGCAGCTAACACATAAAAATATTAACTGGAGCGCTATCAATCAGAGATAAGGGTAAGTTCTGAGATCCATGGCTAAGGCTTTCAACTAGTAGATCCATGACTTTTACATAGTAACACAGTAAATTTTTTCACTAAAATTATGTTACTTTCATGTACAACAACAAGGAATTAAAATCAGACCAGGGTTGTCAACGGGTCAAAACTACACCACAATAATTAATTACGAAGGTACCACATCATTTTCTACAAGTTCATAGTTACATCCATTAACTGTCGAATTCAAAATCTTCCCTTATCTCTTTAAACAACCTAGGTAATACATCCATCTAAAGAAGAATAACTCGCCACTAAAGCGCATCCATGTATATACCACTTCGCATTAACTTAAACATTGATTGGCAATACTATCAATGCGTTTACTCACAGAACAAGACATCAAACCTATCATTGTAGCTTTGGGCAACATGGTACTGGCATCCAATAAAATTAAAATCAAGGTTATTACATAGAGGTTATAGTCCAGAGGCTACCATGCTCCGCTGGTTTGACTAACAGAGACTATTACGGTCTAAAAAGAGATAAAAACACTTCCTAATCAATGAATGCAAGCAGAATCAAGTTTTTCAGTAGGACAATACTTAGTGAATTTCCCCATTCCAGGGATAGAGACAGACATGCAAGGCTAGAGGTTACTCAAAATTGACACAGTAAAATTTGCAGCAATGTTAGATGCACGAAAATTCACCGGAGTAAGTAAATAAGGAAAAACCATTCCATCCCACAAAAACCAACACCGATTGAAGTTAAAAATTCATCCATCTAGATTACCCATACACGTGTAGATCTAACCATACATCCTAAGCATTCTAGTCTACAATCAAAGAGTGTACCGTTGCCTTTTGCCTGCTCCAAGAGTCGTCCGCGCGCTCCATGCCACTCCTTCTCGCAGACCGTCAAGACCTCACCGGTACCTCCCAGCCAACGCTAGGGGTACTCTACTTTCCCCTTAGCCCCCCGAGCCGCAAAGGGGCTACACACTATCCAGATGGTACGTCTATCTCCCAGCTTGCCTCACAAGGCCGAGCTACCACTCCTATCCAAGCAGGGAAATCCCAACTCCCCACAAGTAATCAGTCAAGTCACAAATCTGACAGCATAACGTTACGCTCACAGTCGATCCCCTTCTTCCTTCTCCTCTCTCTCTTTTATAGAATTTTAGAACTTCCATTCTTTCCCTAATCTCATTAAATTTTAAGTTTTAATAAAAATCTTCCAAAAATTATCGTTCATACAAGTGTCACCCATCCCCCGGTTTCCTCCAATAATTATTTTATTTAAATTAATAATTGTCTCATTTCCCTCAACCACCTAGAGTTGCTCCTAAATTTACTCCTAGGTGTTCCTAGATTCCCTTGTAGGTTTAAATACTTTCCCTAAAATGAAGTTGTTAATTTATTTCAATTTAGAAGGTTCGTAATTGCAGATTCTTTACTAAGTTGACCTCTTTCTTTTTACCATAAGTTCCCTCTTTCCCTTATTATGTTTCCTCCATTCCTTAGTTTCCTAATTTTTATTATTCCCTTCTTTCCCCTTTTCATTAGAGCCAAAATGGCAGTTGTGCAAATTAATCACTTCTCCTTTTAGTATTAATTTAATATCTTTTTACACTTTCACAAGTTAAATAATTAAATTCTTCTTTACCCCCCCCCGTTTTTTTCCACATATTTTATTTAAGTTCTTACTCTCTTCATTTTACCCAAAAATTTATGAAGTCCGCAATGATTACTTAAGTGGTTTTTAGTTTAAACTTTATTATTTTATTTTTTTGAGAGATAATTTCTTACGGGTAGACAACACTTTACCCCTTAAGATAACCTTCATTAAGATCTAAAAATAGTTTTCTGATAAGAATACCTTTTCAAGGATAGGAATGCATACTTCAGTTTTTTTCTTAAAAAACAGGGACAACGCAAAGAGCTTAAATGATGCCCGTGTCTGCTCATGATTAAACTGAAAACAGAAAACCAACTTCAAACATAAAGTTTCTTTAGATAGTTTTCGTTTCAGCAATTTACAACATTGATTCTCTGAAAAGGCCTTGATTGTTGCTTTATAATGAGGCATTCCGGTTTCCCTTCACGAACTAAAAGGTGACACAGACAAAAGTTTAACCAGAAAGCAGTGAAAACAAGCAAAAATGAAAAGAACCAAAATCAGAAAACAAAAGTAAATCAAAATAGAAAAAATATGTACAAAGGTGGATCTGAAAACATCACGCGAAATATCTCTTGAGAGACTGAAAGAAAATAGAAAAATCCTCATTTATATGAGTGTAGTCCTACATGTGGCACCTTGGGTTAGGGTTGAAATGGCAGTTCAAATTTACCTATCTCTTTACTTTTCATTTAAAAATTCATGATGATACTTCATTTTTGAAAATAAATAGTCGACGAAAAGTAGAGAGAAACAAATTAAAGAGGACTTCCCTGATGATAGTCGTATCATGGTTCCCTTGGTGTGCCCACTTGTGTTCATAACTACATTATTACAAAAAGAAACAATGAGAAATAACACTAAAAGAAAACCTGCTCCTAAACCTACTATAACTGCTAAACAAATCAAAATATTACATGAAGTCATGCTTCCAATGTAGCCATCGGAGTAACTCCAATCCTGCAATGGAAACAAAATCAAATATTACTAAAAAGAATGGTAGTATATAAAAAAATGATAGAAATATATCATACTTACCTTCATAATCACCATTTAAAAACAAAGCAAGCATGATCTTACCATTCCCTTGAAATTTCTTGATGTATGAATCCTCCAACCATTCTGCAATCTTGTCATGATATGAGTCATAATGGCATGGAAGATTGTAAGTAAGTTTGGAAAACTTGTCAAGATTATGGGGACCTAACAGAACCATCTGCCAAGGATGAAGTGCCCCATCCTCCTGACAATTCTCTAAGTGTTCATTAATTTCTTCATATGGAGAATTTAAAATAAATACGTCATGCCTACTTCCTAGATATTTAGGTAAAAACAAAGCAAGCACAACTTTATCTTTATTATGAAGATTTTTTTATATACGAATATTCAATCCATCCTAAGATCCTGTCATAAAAATGAGGATGCAAACTATGAATTTGATGAAACGAATATATCAATGGGGAAAACATCATAAGAGGATTCGTGAAATCAATTATATCATTGGTTTGAATGCTTCCTTTGATGATATTGATCATTTCAGAATGTGAAGCATAAACATTAAAATTTGAGCTAGTCAAAGAATGAATATGCAACGTAGAATGTTTGATCTCAATAAGAGAGAGTGCATTTTATTTTTCATAAATAAACAGTGTAAAATCATCTCGCAACATGTCTTTTTCCCATGTGAGTGATGAAAGTGAAAGAGTGGAAAATCCGACTTTATAAATGTTATGTCTGGAATTAATTTCACCAACTCTTGGCATATCAAAAGGATATGATTGTGGCGGAAAAGGGTAGGATGTTGTGGGTAAAGTATCAAGTCCACCAGACTCTAAGAAGAGATCAGGATATAAAGAGTAAAAGGAATAAAAAATAATCACATGAAAAGAATCTCTTGAGCTATGATATTTAACAATGGTCTTCTCAAGACATTTCTCTTCACTTTCTTCAAAACTTTCACTCTGTTTTGGTGATAAATTATTCAACATAATATGATCATCTAGGTTTGCCTCCCGTATGATAGATAATTCAAAACTTTCATGAAAAACATATGACCTTTCATGTTGATAAGGTACTATTTGAGGATGAAGGTTTAAGGTTTCTCCTTCCAATTGCATATCTTCATCTCTAATCAGTTTCATATGAGTGTTAGAATGTTTAATATGGTTTTCATCACTTAAGTGTTCTTCAATAACTGAATTTAAATATTGATTAGAGCACGAGTTACAAGAATGAGGACATTCACCTTGATCAAGAATCAAATCTTCTTCCACAATGGTTGAAGACTGAAAAATACAATGATTCAGAGGAAAAACCAGTTTGGTTGTCAGTAAGAACCTTGTTAATAGATTCTACCTTCCTTGCTTGTTCAAAATTTTTGGATGGATTCCTCTCATCCTACGAACAAAATTCTTCTCGCAATTGAGTGATAGGATTTGTAATTGGTTCGTCATTCACGATTGAATATGACTGGATGAAAGGGATGCAAGAATCATAGAGGAGATTTAATACAAATGACGTGTCATCGAGATTAAATTTACAGAGAACATGATAGATTCTTGTCAAAAATCCTTTTGAAGATGAATCATCATTGATTAGCAAAGTCTGAAATTATTCACACAATTCATTGTAATCATAGATTTCAAAAGAATCTAAAAATTAATCTACAAATTGAAACCAATAAAAAATGTGATATGCTGGAAAAGACTCAAACAAATGTTTTGTCCGACCTCTAAAACTAAAAGAGAACAATCTACAAAAGACTTTTAAATCAAAAATGTTATGTTTGATGCATTTGCACCAAAACTTGTTAAGGTGGTCTTTAGCAGATATATCCCTCCTACCATCAAAGGTGATCTTGGACAAGCGAGAGACAATCTCATTGGGAACATCAGGTAATGAGAAGTGGAAAGCATGTTCCAACAAAGTGATTTGGGGAGCCATGGGGAAATTAAATACATTTGAAATAAAGGCTCCTACAAGGCCAGCTTGTCAGTCGACCCTCCTTCTAGCGCCATTTGTTGGCGGGCGAAAATGATCGTCCGTCAACTAGAAGAACAAGTCTAGTTCGAGGTTGTCTAAATAACCCAAAACATTTGGTGTAACTCGTTCTGATGGGTTTAATGGCTCCGTTAGCCAATCTAAAAGTCCTAAAAGAAACAAATAAAATAAAGAAGTAAATATCTAATTACTAAACAATATATATATATATATATATATATATATATATATATATATGTATGTATGTATGTATGTATGTATGTATGTATGTATGTATGTATGTATGTATGTATGTATGTATGTATGTATGTATAATGTAATTGTTGTAGATATATTCAAGAAAATGGTATACACATCTTACTTATGTACATGATTTACACACTACAAGTTTTAATCGAAACTTACGAAAATCAATGTGAAAAATGATTGCTTCTAGGAAGCAGATAAAGAAAGATAATAATTTTTTTTTTTGTTTTCCTTTATAAATCTAAACTAATATGGAAAAAATGCAATGAAACATAAATGTGTGGATAGTCAAAAGATGAACCATACATTCTAATTTCAGTAATAAGTAAATGACAGAAAAATACAAAGGAGCTAACATGTTAGTGAGTTAGTGAGGTGTATCCAAGCATCTGTATGAGTGGAGAACATCCAACTACCCTGTCCAAGAGAGAAATCTACAAGGAACCTTGTGACTATTCTAAATAAATTTAAAACATGTATTAGCAGCTTAGATTTCAATGACAGAAGAGGAAACACAAACAAAAACATGTGATCTCATAATTGCACATGATTACAGTAAGATAAATCTGAAAGTAATCTATGCATTTCATCATTCGATTAAAGCTCAAAGATAAATCCTATCAATTTAATTGGAGATATGATCACAACATATATATATTGAGAAGAAAATTATAGATGGTATTTATAATATAACATCCTGCACATAACAAATCATTTAATCTAAAGATATCAGACCTATACATGTAATAGGATTAACAAAACATAAATGACATCATTATAAACAAAAGACTAAAGCCAAAATCCATAAATGTTGTTTCATTAAGTTCTGGAATCATTAGTCCATCTCTTGCTCTCAGCCAAGATCCCTTTCATTACAAAATATGGAGTATTTAAAGGGTTTATGAAAGCTAAACCTCCTATCTTCTAAGATAGGACCATATATAAAAAGTATCTGAAACTTACAAATATAGTAGGCCCGGAGCCTCTTATTATCTACTATATCTCCAAAATCTATGAAAGTTTTTCTCCTAATTACAAATAAACAAAAATAGATATACAATCCACCAAGTCTAGCACGCTCCACGCCACAAGATTCATCTTTAGATATATCCTATCCTGAAAAAACGAAATAAAGAAATCAAATATTTTATTAACTATTCATTACTAAATTTAATATGGAAAATTGACTTGGCTACAAAATCTCTCGATTCTGTAGCCAGTCTTTTTATTGGTAATAGAAATCCAAATTTGGTTCAAATTGATTAGAAAAAGAAAAACAAAGCATGACTAAAATAATAATCAAATCTTACCATTTAGCTAATAACAAAATCGAATCACAATATATTAGAATTTATCACAATCTTTACATTGTCAGCATTTTTATAACAATATTTCTTGTCCTTGTGCATTGGCCTTGAGCTCACAGTTTTCTTTTATGAGAAATTCATTTTAGGATGTGAGAGTCTTTACTGTTTGATTTTACAGTAGGGTTAGGGAAGACAATCGATTCATGCACAGAAGTTTCCATAAACTCAGAACTAACGTCTTGTTGCCCAGGTAAAAACTGATCGGGTATTGCCTCATGATGAGGGTTTTCTTTCAAAGGATATGGCTTGTGAATTGAGGAAACATGATGTTTCTGTATCAGAGGTTTATCCATCAATGTAGGAATGTCTTTGATAGAACTCAATTTTTTTCTACAGATCTTCAAATCCACAGAGAGGAAATGAAAATAAAGAAAACTCAAACGCAACAGATTTTCTGAGAAAATGTTGTCCAAAAAACGAAACATAAATGTGAAATGGATTCGTTTCTGAAGAATCTTCCCATATTGAAGGTAAATGGGCCCATTTCCAAAATGGGTTTTCAAGGGTTTGATCTAATTCATAACCGTTTGCTCAGAATATCTCCTACAAAAACGTGTTTCTGGAAGGAAATTACGGGGTTGACCATACTGTAACAAGAGAGACTCAAAACAACTATGGGTTTAGATGAAAGAGGTAGGAGAGGTAAGTTTGAGCGGATACCATGAAAATAAAATAAGCAAAGAGCTTGTGCGATCAAAACAAAGATATGGAGGTCTCGGTTATAGGGTTTAAACACTCCTGGTCATGAATGCTTTGAGTACACCCCATTACCAAAACTCTTAACTTGAAATGAGAGGCTTGTCAACTCATTTTTCCAGCCAACGCAACATATAGGATACGATCCTAGTTCATTTCATTCCCATGACATGTAATGGGTATAGTTCATTTGCAAAGATATGTTTTTTTTCAAACCAAATGCTAATCAAATTTTGGTATATTTAACAAAGATAAGAGTATAATCAAATAACAATTCAACATAGGTATTTCATTGTTATATGATAAGATCAGAAAAATTATTAAAATGAGGAAGTTGTAAGCCCATTGACCTCTTGAAACCAAGCCTTGGATAGAATCAAAATGCGAAATTAAGTTTCAATTGCTTGATTCATGCTTACAGTCATGAATCAAGCATGAAAATGCGAGATAAAAGTAAAACGAAGAATAATCAAACATCCTTTTTACAACCCAATAATCACCCTAGAATAGTGACAATTACAAGAAGGGGTGATGGAAGCTACAGGAGGTGTTATTTGTCATTCGAAATAGAAAAAACATGTAGGGCTGCCAACAGTGGCGACTTATTGGGAGAAGCAGTTATCTCTGCATCATCAACGAGTTCATGTCAGGACTGATTTAGAATGATTAAAAATTAAAGAACAGTTGAAGGATATCAAGCATCTCAATCAAATTCCAATAATCATCATACAGACCAGCTTCATATGTCTTTCTATTGAAATGAGATTTGGTGACGAATTTTAATTATGAGAGCAACAATATTCAAGCCAATGGCTCCGATACTATTAATAGGTCCACTGCTGCCAGCAGGCATCCATAGCCTCAATAGGGATGTCAATTAACCCACTCTGACGCCTCTACCCTGTTGAAGAAATTTCAATTCAGAATGAAGGGCACTTATGACCAATATAAAAAATTATACCTAATAATTTTCTTGGAACCCGACATTGCTTTGCTTCCAATAGGCTTGTTCAGTACCTTGACGAATTTGTCTTGGAATCATGAATGCATTTGCCTGCTACTAGCAAAATTGTTCAGTATCTCGATGGGTTTACAGACACTTCCCACAACTCTCTATAAATTATTTACAATTTGACATAAATTTAATGATCTTCAGAAGAGTGGGGTGATGCTGAAAATTTCGGTTTTCAGAACACTTGATATTTTACAGCCTTAATTTTTCGCTTGATAAACTTCATTAAGATCTGAAAATAGTTTTCTGATAAGAATAACTTTTCGAGGAAAGGAAACCATACTTGAGTTGTTTTCTTAAAAAACAGGGGCAGTGTAAAGAGCTTAAATGATGCCCGTGTTTGCTCATGATTAAAGTGAAACCAGGAAACCAACTTCGAACATAAACTTTCTTTAGCTAGTCCGCGTTTCAACAATTTACAACATTGATGCTATGAAAATACCTTGATTGTTTCTTTATAATGAGGCATTATGGTTTCCCTTCATGAACTAAAAGGTGACACATACATAAGTTTAACTAGAAAGCAGCGAAAACAAACAAAAATGAAAAGAACCAATATCAGAAAACAAAAGTAAATCAAAACGGAAAAAATATGTACAAAGGTGGATATGATAACATCACACAAAAAATATCTTGAGAGACTGAAAGAAAATGGAAAAATTCTCATTTATATGAGTGCATTCCTACTCGTGGCACCTTGGGTTAGGGTTGAAATGAAAGTTCAAATTTACCTATCTCTTTACTTTTCATTTAAAAATTCATGATGATATTGCATTTTTGAAAATAAATATTCAACGAAAAGTAGAGAGAAATAGATTAAAGCGGAATTCCATAACAATAGTCATATCATGGTTCCCTTGGTGTTCCCACTTGTGTTCATAACTACATTATTACAAAAAGAAATGGTGAGAAATAAAACTAAAAGAAAACCTTCTCCTAAACCTACTCTAACTACTAAACAAATCAAAATACTATGTGAAGTCATGCTTCCAATGTAGCCATCAGAGTAACTCCAATCCTGCAATGGAAACAAAATCAAATATTACTAAAAAGAATGGTAGTATATCAAAAAATGACAGAAATGTATCATACTTACCTTCATAATCATCTTTTAAACACAAAGCAAGCATGATCTTACCATTCCCTTGAAATTTCTTGATGTATGAATCCTCCAACCATTCTGCAGTCTTGTCGTGATATGAGTCATAATGGCATGGAAGAGTGTAAGTAAGTTTGGAAAACTTCTCAAGATTATGGGGACCTGACATAACCATCAGCCAAGGATGAAGTTCCCCATCCTCCTGGAAATTCTCTAAGTGTTAATTAATTTCTTGATATGGAGGATTTAAAAGAAATGTGCCGTGCCTACTTCCTATATATTTAGGTAAAAACAAAGCAAGCACAACTTTATCTTTATTATGAAGATTTTTTATATACGAATATTCAAGCCATCCTAAGATCCTATCATAAAAATGAGGATGCAAACTATGACTTTGATGAAATGAATACATCAATGGGGAACACACCATAAGAGGATTCGTGACGTCAATTAGATTATTGGTTTGAATGCTTCCTTTGATGAGATTGATCATTTCAAAATGTGAAGCATAAACATTAAAATTCGAGCTAGTCAAAGAACGAATATGCAACGTAGAATGTTTGATCTCCATAAGAGAGAGTGCATTGTATTTTTCAAAAATAAACAGTGTAAAATCATCTCGCAACATGTCTTTTTCCCATGTGAGTGATGAAAGTGAAAGAGAGTCAAATCTGACTTTATAAATGTTATGTCTAAAATTAATTTCACCAAATCTTGGCATATCGAAAGGATATGATTGTGGCGGAAAAGGGTAGGATGTTGTGGGTAAAGCATCAAGTCCACCAGATTCTAAGAAGAGATCAGGATATAAAGAGTAAAAGGAATCAGAAATAAGAACATAAAAATAATCTCTTGAGCTATGATGTTTAACAATGGTATTCTCAAGACATTTCTCTTCACTTTCTTCAAAACTTTCACTCTGTTTTGGTGATAAATTATTCAACATAATATGATCATCTAGGTTTGCCTCCCGTATGATAGATAATTAAAAACTTTCATGAAAAAAATCTGATATTTCATGTTGATAAGGTACTATTTGAGGATGAAGGTTTAAGGTTTCTCCTTCCAATTGCATATCTTCATCTCTAATCAGTTTCATATGAGTGTTATAATGTTTAAGATGATTTTCATCACTTAAGTGTTCTTCAATAACTGAATTTAAATATTGATTAGACCATGAGTTACAAGAATGAGTATATTCACCTTGATCAAGAATCGAATATTCTTCCACGATGGTCGAAGACTGAAAATACAATGATTTGAAGGAAAAACCAGTCTGGTTGTTAGTAAGAACCTTTTCAATAGATTCTACCGTCCTTGCTTGCTCAAAATATTCAGATGGATTCCTCTCATCCCGCGAAAAAAATTCTTCTCGCAATTTAGTAATAGGGTTTGTAATTGGTTCATGATTTGTGATTGAATACGACTGGATGAAAGGGACGCAAGCATCATAGAGGAGATTTAATACAAATGACATGTCATCGAGATTAAATTTACAGAGAACATGATAGATTCTTGTCGAAAAGTCTTCTGAAGATGAATCGGCATTGATTAGCAAAGTCTGAAATTCTTCACATAATTTATTGTAATCATAGATTTCAAAAGCATCTAAAAATTCATCTACAAATTGAAACCAATCAAAAATGTGATATGCTGGAAAAGACTCAAACCAATTTTTAATCCGACCTCTAAAAGTAAAAGAGAACAATCTGCACAAAACTTTTATATCAGAAATGTCATGTTTGATGAATTTGCACCAAAAGTTGTTAAGGTGGTCTTTAGTAGATATATCCCTCCTACCATCAAAGGTGAGTTTGGAAAAGAGAGAGATTGTCTCATTGGTAACATCGGGTAATGAGAAGTGGAAAGCATGTTCCAACACAGTGATTTGGGGAGCGATGGGGAAATTAAAGACATTTGAAATAAAGGCTCCTACAAGGCCAGCTTGTTAGTTGGCCATCCTTCTAGCGCCATTTGTTGGCAGGTGAAAATGAATGTATGTCAACTGGAAGAACGAGTCCGGCCCGGGGTTGTCTAAATAACCCAAGCCGTTTGGTGTAACTTGTTCCGATGGGTTTAGTGGCTCTGTTAGCCAATCTAAGAGTCCTAAAAGAAACAAATAAAAGAAAGAAATAACTATCTAATTACTAAACACTATATATATATATATATATATATCTGTGTGTGTGTGTGTGTGTGTGTGTGTGTGTGTGTGTATAATGTAATTTTTATAGATATATTCAAGCAAAAGATATACACATCTTACTTATGTACATGATTTACACACTGCAAGTTTTAATCGAAACTTATGAAAATCAATGTGAAAAATGATTGCTTCTAGGAAGCAGATAAAGAAAGCACATAAAAATATTTTTGTTTTTCTTTATAAATCTAAACTAATATGGAAAAAATACAATGAAACATAAACGTATGGATAGTCAAAAGCTGAACCATACATTCTAGTTTCAGTGATAAGTAAATGACAAAAAAATACAAAAGAGCTAACATGTTAGTGAGTTAGTGAGGTGTATCCAAGCATCTGTATGAGTGGAGAACATCCAACTGCCCTGTCCAAGAGAGAAATATGCAAGGAACCTTGTGACTATTCTAAATAAATTTAAAACCTATATTAGCAGCTTAGGTTTCATTGACAGAAGAGGAAACACAAACAAAAACATGTGATCTCATAATTGCACATGATTATAGTAAGATAAATCTAAAATTAATCTATGGATTTCATCATCGGATTCAAACTCAAAGATAAGTCCTATCAATTTAATTGGAGATATGATCACAATATCTATATATATTGAGAAACAAATTATAGATGGTATTTATAATATAACATCTTGCACATCATAGATCATTTAATCTAAATATATCATACTTATACATGTAGCAGGATTAGCAAAACAAAAATGACAGCATTACAAACAAAAGGCTAAAGCCAAAATGCATAAATGTTGTTTCATTAAGTTCTGAAATCACTAGTCCATCTCTTTCTCTCAGCCAAGATCCCTTTCATTACAAAATATGGAGTATTTAAAGGGTTTATGAAATCTAAACCTCATATCTTCTAAGATAGGACCAGATATCAAAAGTATCTGAAACTTAGAAATATAGGAGGCCTGGAGCCTCTTATTATGTACGATATCTCCAAAATCAATGAATTTTTTTTTCCTAATTACAAAATAAACAAAAATAGATATCCAATCCACTAAGTCCAGCATGCTCCATGCCACAAGATTCAACTTCAGATATATCCTATCCTGAAAAAAACAAAATAAAGAAATCAAATATTTTATTAACTATTCATTACTAAATTTAATATGAAAAATTGACTTGGCTACAAAATCTCTCGATTCTGTAGCCAATATTTTTATTGGTAACAGAAATCCAAATTGATTCAAATTGATTAGAAAAAGACAAATAAAGCATGACTAAACTAACAATCAAATCTTGTCATTTAGCTAATAACAAAATCGAATCACAATATATCAGAATTTATCACAGTCTTTACACTGTCAGCATTTTTATAACAATATTTCATGTCCTTGTGCATTGGCCTTGAGCTCAGAGTTTTCTTTTATGAGAAATTCATTTTGGGATGTGAGAGTCTTTACTGTCTGATTTTACAGTAGGTTTAGGGCAGACAATCGATTCATGCACAGAATTTTCCATAAACTCAGAACTAATGTCTTGTTTCCCAGGTAAAAATTGATTGGGTATTGCCTCATGACAAGGGTTTTCCTTCAAAGGATCTGGCTTGTGAATTGAGGAAACAAGATGTTTCTCTATCAGAGGTTTATCCATCACTGTAGGAATTTCTATGATAGAACTCAATTGTCTTCTACAAATCTTCAAATCCACAGAGAGGAAATGAAAATAAAGAAAACTCAAATGAAACATATTTTCTGAGAAAATGTTGTCCAAAAAATGAAACATACCTGTGAAATGGATTCGTTTCTGAAGAATATTCCCACGATGAAGGTAAATGGGCCCATTTACGAAATGTTTTTTCAAGGGTTTGATCTAATTCATAACCATTTTCTTAGAATATCTCCCACAAAAACGTGTCTCTGGCAGGCAATTACAGGGTTGACCAGAATGTAACACGAGCGACTCAAAACAACTATGGGTTTAGATGATAGAGGTAGGAGAGGTAATTCTGAGCAGATACCATGAAAAGAAAATAAGTAGAGAGCCTGTGCGATCAAAACAAAGATATGGAGGTCTCGGTTATGGTGTTTAAATTCTCTGGGTCATGAATGCTTTGAGTATATCCCATTACCAAAACTCTTAACTCGAAATGAGAGGCATGTCAACTAATTTTTCTAGCCAATGTGACATACATGATACGATCCTAGTTTGTTTCATTCCCATGACATGTAATGGGTACAATTTATTTGCAAAGGTTAGGATATAGATATGTTTTTTTGCAAACCAAATGCTAATCAAATTTTGGTATATTTAACAAAGATAAGCGTATAATCAAATAGCAATTCAACATAGGTATTTCATTGGTATATGATAAGCTAAAAAAAATGATTAAAATGAGGAAGTTGTAAGCCCATTGACCTCTTGAAACCAAGCCTTGGATAGAATCAAAATGTGAAATTAAGTTTCAATTGCTTGATTCATGCTTACAATCATGAATCAAGCATGAAAATGTGAGATAAATGTAAAACAAAGAATAATCAAACATCCTTTTTACAACCTGTTGACGGGCGAAACAGTCCATCTGTCAACTGAGAGAGTGGAACCGGTCCGGGGTTGTCTAAATAACCCAAGTCGTTTGGTATGGACCACCCTGATGAGTTTAACGGCTCCGTTGGCCGCTCTGAGGTCTTCTAGGGAAACCAAAGAGAAGGGTTGATCTGAGGTGAAGGATCTAAACTAAGGAAACTAGAAACTAATAAAAATTAACTAAAACAAACTGACTAACTAAATAAAAGAAATCAAACTAAAATAGAGGAAACTAGAAACTAATAAAACAAATAAAGGAACTAATATACTAAAATATAAACTAAGCTAACTATTCTATCTACAAACTACTAACTATTCTTATAATAACTCAAATCAACTACCTAATTATCAA
>ML791536.1:213213-228746 GCA_009831015.1 Picea engelmannii
ACCTTACAGCTAGACCATGATGATCCAAGATATAATCCTTTCTTTCGTCTCAACAATAGTATGGACGGAGGTTACTCTCCTCCAACCGTGGGATCTTTGCAACATTTTTCACTATCGAAAGCAAGGAGGATTGCCTAAGTACTTCCTTAGTCACTCAGTAGTCTTGTTTATCAACTTGTATCATGACCCTGCTACCCATTTCCTACGACTAGAACATGCTCATTTATTAGTTCTTCCTTGAACCCGAGAGCTTAGTCTCTCATCTCTACACTCTTCACAAGTCTTCCTCTGCCCACCACACCTTCCTTTATTTCCTTCCTCAACAAGATTGTGTGTGGCTCGAATTCACAGTCCATGGTCAAGTCTGAAATCCTTATAGATGCGTGCTCTGCTCCATCCCCTCATTAACTCTTTAGAAGTTCTTTCCACCTACTAGACTGACTGTAATTCATTCATGGGTTAGAGGATTGTTCTAGTCCTAAGAAATTAAATCCAGTAAGGTACTAGTTTTGAGGAGGTTAACGCAATCATTCTTGGTCCCCTTCACCATCTCTTTCATAGCATTCATGGTCCATCTTAACACACCCCCCTTCCAATAGTCATGCAACACTTATCCATTTTCTAGTAAATAACGTAATTTGCATTCATCAACCTTTTATACAAAGGTCCATCAAATCAAAAATTCACACATATTTAGTTTTCCATAGTCCCTTGTCCAATATAGTTATATTTACAAACTGGGGGAAACACAGTGTTACAATTTCCTCCCATTTAAAGGAACATCGTCCCCGATGTTCTATTTTTCAACATGCTCTGTATATACAAATGTAAACAAAAATGGATATGCATGTCTCATGGCATCCTCCATTTCCCACGTAGCCTCATATCATCCCAGGTTTTTCCACTACACCTTGACCTGTGCAATGGTTCGATTCATGAGTGGGGTTTCCTCCCTGTCTAGTATGCATTGAGGTTCTGGAAGAAATTCTTCCTCTGGTTCCACTTGGATCACAGACCAATCAATTATATGATTAGAATCATGTGCATATTTCTTCAATAATGAAACATGGAAACAATTATGTGCCTTTAATGTGGGAGGGAGTGCTAGCCTATAGGGTACAAGTCCCACTCTATATAAGACTTCAAAGGGTCCACAATACTGAGGTTCCATCTTGGCACAAGATCCCATTCTCAGGGAACTCTTCCTGGGCCTAACTCTGAGATAGATATGGTCTCCTATTTTGAAATATCTGGGAGTTCTCTTTCTGTCGGTGTTACTCTTCTGTCTATCCTGAGCAGTTTTCATATTTTGGTTTATCTAAATCACTTGTTGTCCCATTTCTTTCAGCATGTCGGGTCCGATTGTAATTCTATCCACTGGATTACTCTATCTAATTGGAATCTTGCATTGTCTACCATAGAGGGCTTCAAAAGGGATCATCTTCAGTGACTCTTGATAACCGTTGTTGTAGGAAAATTATACCAATGGAAGGTAGTCTTCCCACTTCTTAGGATGATGCATTACATGGATCCTTAAAATGTCTTATAATATCTGGTATACTCTTTATGTATGTCCATTAGTTTGAGAGTGATAGGTTGTGCTAAATAACAATTTAGTCTCACAACCAGCCATTAAGGATTTCTAGAAGATTGAAGTCAACTTTGTGTCTCTGTCAGATATAATATCCCTAGGTATGCCATGCAATCTGAATATCTCCTTCATGAAGATTTTGGCATTATCTATTGCCTTACAATTTGACTTGACAAGGATGAAGTGAGAAAACTTGCTCAATTTGTCCACCACTACCATGATGGCATCATTCTGCTTGCCTGATTTTGGTAATCCGGTGATAAAATCCATGGAGATGGTTTCCCATTTCCATTCTGGAATTAGTAGAAGTTGTAACAACCCTGCTGGGTGTCGGTGTTATACCTTAACTTGTTGGCATTCTAGACACTTAGCTATATAGTCAACTATGTCCTTTTTCAATCTAGGCCAATAGAATTGTTTCCTAGTGGTCATGATCATTTTCTGATAACCTGGATGACCAGTATATGGTCTCTTGTGCAGTTCGTCCATTATGAACCTCTTCAAGTTGTCACAACTTGGAATATACAATATGTTTATATAAGTCAGCAAGCCTTCATTGAGCATCTGATGGCCTTCATACATTATCCCTGTAGGCTCTTGCCTTAGGTATGAGGTCATGGTCTTGAAGAATGCATATATTTCTTGTGCATTCCTAACTCTTTCCCTGAAATTTGTTTCATAGGTGCTTACCGTTGCAAGGTGAACTGTTTTCACACTTCTTCTAAGGGCATTGACCACCCTATTTTCCTTTCCTTTGATATGTTTGATTTTGAAATCAAACTCTCTAAGGAGAGTCGTCCACCTAGATTTCCTGGCATTGAGTTTTGGTTGATCAAATAGGTGCCTCAACCCACAATGGTCTATCATAAGTACAAATATCCTACCCAGGAGGTAATTCCTTCACATTTTTAAAGTGTCCACTACAGAAGCCAACTCTAGATCATGGGTCACATAATTGATTTCATGCTCATTCAATTTTCTGGATTCGTATCAAATTACACATCCTTCATGCATAAGGACTCCTCCGAGTCCCTCCTTGCATTCATCTATGCACATGAGGAATTCATTATCAGGGTATACAATCTTCATCAAGGGTGCATGGGTCAGAAGGTATTTTAGTTCCTGAAATATTTCTTCACATTCTCATGTCCAATTGAATTTAACCCCCTTTTTCTGAAGGGCAGTGATTGGACAATCTATTTTGGAAAATCCTTTTATGAACCTTCTATAATATCTTTCTAAGCCCATAAAGGATCTAATATCAGATACATCATTTGGTGTAGTCCATTCCATAATAGACCTGATCTTTTCATGGTCTAATACCACTCCTTCTTTAGAAATAACATGGCCTAAGTAATGGACTTGCTTCTAGAAAAAGTCACACTTGCTAAACTTAGTGTAGAGTTGATGCTCTCTTAGTAATTTAAGTACAAGTCGAATATGTTCTTCATGCTCCTCTCTTTTCTTGGAGTAGATTAGGATATCATCAATGAAAACCAATACAAATTTGTGTAGGAATTTGTTGAGTACATTAATCATCAAGCACATAAAAGTGACAGGGGCATTGGTTAATCTAAATGGCACCACCACAAATTCATAGTGACCATATCTGGTCCTGAAGGATGTTTTGTGGATGTATTCATCCTTTATTTAGACTTGAAGTATCCATACCTTATGTCAATCTTTGAGAAAATGGAAGCACCCCCCAATTGGTCGAACAAGTCATCGATTCTTGGTAAGGGGTACTTGTTCTTTATGGTTGTCTTATTAAGTTGTCTATAATCTATGCACAGTAGGAGTGTTCCATATTTCTTCTTCACAAATAATATTGGTGCTCCCCATGGAGACACACATGGCCAGATGTAGTCGTTGTCCATCATTTCCTTTATTTGTAGCTTGAGCTCAACTAGCTAGGGTGTACTCATCCTATAGGGTGTCCTAGACATTGGCATTGTTCCTGGTGCAAGTTCTATCGAGAATTTAATGCCTCTTCTTAGAGGTAGACCCGGTACCTCTTCTAGAAACACGTATCTATACTCTCTTAATATGGGGTGGTCCTCTAGGTTCATTTTTTCATCCTCAACAGATTCCAACACCTTTATTTCATATAGAGAGCATCCCTTTTTGCAATACTTTTTCATTTGAAGGGTTGATATTTGTCTCACTGATACAAGCTTCTAAATCCCTTAGAGGGTTATCTTTCTCCCTTCTTCATTTACACATTCTATAGTTTTATGGTAACAACCCAACTTAGTTTTATAAGCAACTAACCAGTCCATATCAATCAACAGGTCATAAGATCCTAGGGGAAGTATGTTAAGGGTCGCTTAGGTGGGCAATCCATCCATAATGAATTGGCAAGCTAGTATGACCTCTACTACTTTTCTTTTGGTTCCAGTGGCTAGTTGTACCAACCATGGATTAACATGTCTAACTGGTTGCAATTTACACTTATCAATAATATTAGGGGCTACATAACTCAAATTAGAACCAGGGTCAATTAAAATAAAAACCAAATGGTTGGCGATCATACCTTCCATATCCACCACTTAAGCTTGGTAGTCAACTTGTTTATTATCCAAAGTTGCATAAATCCATGGCATGCTCCTAGCCACATTGTTGACTGTGGTAGCTTCTTGGATACTGTAGAATATCCTATTGTTTTGTTGTTTGTATGGAAAATCCCTCAGTAGATGTTCTTCTCCACAACCCCAACATTTCAAGGGTTCCTTCTTTGGCTTATCAGTGTTTCTTGGGGTTGCTCAAAAAGGTTTATTTCCACTCTAGGAGGGGAAATTTTTCTAACATACACTTCTATTAGGAAGGATTATCCTAGATTCCTTCCTATAGTTCTTAAATTTTGAGGATTTGAACCCCTTCTTATTGAATCGTGAACTACTCTTCTTCTTCTAGTCCTCGCGAGGTTCTATCTAAGTCCTCAACTATTCATAACAATACCTTGCTTTCTGGATAGTGTCTTCTAAGGTATGTGGCTCATCAAACTCAATCCTATTCTAGTAGGTCTAAGGTAACCCACTGATAAATCATTGCACTTTTACCTTTTCATCCTTTATGTATGGTACATACCTTAGAAGCTCAAGTAATTTATTGGCATCTTCCTCTATGATGAGTTGTCCCTGCTTGAGTTCATAGAACTCCTTAGTCTTCCCATCAAAGTATTTCTCTAAAAGATACTTCTTCTTGAATTGTTTCTCAAACTGTTTCCATGATAATTCCTCTTCATGGATTCCTATCACATTCTTAAGGTCTTCCCACCAAATGGAATCCTTTCCATTCATGTTGAATATGGATATTCGAACCTTCAAGTTTTCAGAGTATTCATGGACTTTGAAGTACTTCTTTAAACCAAGCATCCAAGCTTCTGCCTCTTCCCCTTTCTCAATATATCCATTGAAAGAGGGTGGTATGGCTTTCTTGAACTCTTCAGGGTCATGAATTTTGGAATATTTTCACTTCTTTCCTTTCCTTTGAGAATGTAAGCTAGTTTTGCTACTAGAAGATCCCTCAGGGTTCCCAGTTTCATTTCCATAGGAAACTCCCAATGAGTGTCCCCTGTCTCCAGGTTGGACCTTCCTCGAGGTACTCCTTTTAGTGTGGCCACTTATGGGACCACGATCAGGTGGAATTTGACTTATCTTCGTATGTCATCGATCCACATGACTGGTTGCAGGTCCATGTTGTAGTTTCCTATGTATATCGGATAAGCTCTGTAGCAAGACTACATTAATTTTCGTTTGTTTTTATTTCTCTTTTATCAATCTCTCGTTGTCATCCTTGCAACTCTATAATTCAGCCATGAGGCTCCTTATAGTTTCATCCATATCCGGAGGGGTTTCCACCGCCCTCCTTTCATCAGATTCTTCATCTCTATTGTGGGAGCCCTCCGCCACTTCATGGCGCATCACCATCCTTTATGCTTGTAGTTTCCTGCGATTCACTAATTGCTTGAGTGATGGAAAAACACTTGTTGTTAGCTAACATTTTATTAGTTCATGAACAACACATAGTTCATATTTCTTAAATACACACACACAGTAGAAATCTTTCATTCTTTTCTTCAACAAGAGTTTAACCAGACTCTTTAGGAAAGAGGTAAGGTAGGGAGTCACCCTTAAAGTTCTTTAAATATAGTTTTTACGCAACTCGTCCATGAGCCCAAGTGCACCAAGTGTTTTAATCATGCTATGATACCAATTTGTAACAAACCCAACTCCTTAATACTCTTTTAAGTAGTGGGGCATTGTAGATTTTTTTTTCCTTAACTAACTCATCTTGAATCATCTCTCTGAGATGATTCATTCAATTCTACTTTCCCGTATCTTTCTAATGACTTCTACCAGATTCTAAATCGTCCCTTGGTTTATATATTATGGCTTTTCAAATTTATTCGGGCGTTCATTGGTTGATGACCACGTGATTCCCTCGTGACTTCATCTCGTTAGTATCATCTCTTGGTTCCTACCTCTCGTAGGGAAGGTCCATCCATCAACCAATCTGTCGACTGGATTAACCCTCATTTGACACGTAGGCTAGTGGGGAACTCATAGTTAGGTGCTTCGGCATTGAACGTCTCCTTGGTATCTATGCATGAGACCTCCCAAAGTCCTAAACTTTCGAAGTCATGTAAGCTTATCACATGGTTCCAGCCTTCAGTCCTTTTTGGTCTCTCTACAATGCTACATCCCAAATCCTCTGGAATCCCAAAGTCCTGGACTCCCAAAGTTCCAATCACTTCACCAACCATGTGGGCTAGGAGGGAACGTACTAGGAACTGACATGTAGGAGGGGTCAGGGTGACCTGGGTTACGTTCCAATGGGTCTATAGGGTATTTGATACACATGAATTCTAGGTGAAACATGGCACGTCAAACTTGGGTCCATGTCACCTTGCATGACGTCACTGCACCACGTCACCCCAGACTCACAACCTTCTAACATTCCTCAGATCTCACGGTCTAGATACAACCATGTAGATTTATAGATCTATGACTCTTTTTACCTCGGGGATTCAACATTCGGGATTTTTGCGATGCAAACTCCTCTTTTCTCCCAAGGTTCCCAATCTTCAAACTAAAGGGGCTAGCACCACACATCCCCAGTATATTGACGGCTAGGAAAGAACCGAAAGGGTCCTTCGCTCTATGGTTCTGGTTAATTCACGGCTACGGCCTTCAGGGTTTTGGATCTTAGTTTGTTTGTTAGGATAGATCCATATAACCACTAGGGAAAATGCCCAACGCTGGTCAACCTTACGGGTAACTGTAACTCTCGGTCTCCTTTGGTTGGTTTATGACTATGAGGGCTAGAAATACTCCAAAGTCCAAGACTTCCAGAGCTCCAAAGCCAAGAGTATTTATCTCCCTTAGGATTAGCCTAAGGTTCCTAGGTGTTGGTCATATGGGTTCTCCCAAATAGGTCTCATCCGTTCATCTTCCAAACGAAATAATATTCCCTTCCAAAACTTGAATCTCGCATGATATCCTAGTTGCACAACAAGGAGTCTGAAGGGGATAGTCTCTTTAGACAGACAGGGCCAGATTGATGCAATACTTTCTATCTCGACCATCCTACAGGTTCATGTACCAATGCACCTTGGAGGCTAGGTTGCAGCACATATAAAATCAATCAGCAACATAAGTTCCCAATAATACAAACACATACAAATAACTTAACCATTTCAATACATAAACCATTTATAGATATATAAATACACACATGCATCCATTATTCCCAATTCAATGCATAGAGTATGAAAACACTTATCAGAACTAGATAACGTAAAGTGACTGCTGAAAGGGGTGCCCGTTTCCACCCAAACATAGGCTAAGACACTCGTAACAAATTTACCACTAGCCACCCCCAAGCTAGACCACAATGCTCTAAGATATAATCCTTTTTCCCAGATCAGCGACAGTAGGGACGAAGGTTACTCTCCTCCTCCCACAGGATCTTGGCAATAGTTTTCACTATCCCAAGGAAGGAGGATATCCTTATTACTTCCTTAGTCACTCAGTAACCTCATTTATCATCTTGTATCATGACTCTTCTAGCCATTTCCTACAACCAGAACACACTCATTTCTTATTTCTTCCTTGAACCCGAGAGATTAGTCTCTTGTCTATGCATTCTTCGCAAGTCTTCCTCTACCCACCACACCTTCCTTTCTTGCCTTCCTCAGCAAGATTGTTTGTGTCTTGAATTCCTAGTCTGTGGTCAGGTCTGAAAGCCTTACAGATGGGTGCTCTGCCCCATCCCCTCATTAACTCTCGAGGAGGTCTTCCCACCTACCAGCCTGACTGTAATTCATTCCTGGGTTGGAGGACTGTTCTGGTCCTGAGAAATTAAATCCAATAAGGTCCTGGTTTGGTGGAGATTAACACAACCATTCCTGGTCCCCTTCACCATCTCTTTCATAGCATTTGTGGTATCTCTTAGCACACCCTCTTCCAACAGTCATACAACACTTATCCATTTTCTAGTAAATTACATAATTTACATTCATCGACCTTTTATACAAAGGTCCATCAAATCAAACATTCACACATATTGAGTTTTCCATAGTCCCTTGGCCAATATAGTTATATTTACAAACAAGGGGGAACAGGGTATTACAATAGTAATATATGAAGTTTGTGCATCATTACAGTCTTGGGGAAAATGGGGTGTTACAACTAGTAACTAGTTTGTGATATCCCATCCTCAATTTCAACGTTGTGTAGAAGGAACTTATGTTGTGTCAGAAACTCTACCCTATTTTCTTTCCACAAAACCTAACCTACGCACAATTTACATTATCTCCCACACATCCTAGAATCTGCACACTTTACCTTGATTCCCCCACATTTTAATGTAAACACATGTTACATTGCTTCATCTGCATATTTACTTCTGCATACATCCTTTTACTAAGTTCTATTCTAGATGTTTTTACTTTTTTTTTTTTATAATAAACATTGTTACTTAAAATAAATTCATCTCAACAATTTTTCTTAAGTTATACATATGGATAAAAACATTTTTTTCACTTTATATACTTATTTTTATAATAAACATTGTTAATTCAACTCAACAATATATTTTAAGTTAAGCATATGCATAAAATAAGTTTGTGCACTTTATATACTCATTTTTTATAATAAACATTGTTACTTAAAATAAATTTAACTAAGTGTTGAGATTTAGTGATGGAATCTTGGAAAATGAAATTGTCATAAATCAGTTGGTTATCATGAAAATTACATGGTTGGTTAGAATCCATGCTATGCAACCATTGGAAGTATGGAGCTGTGAAGTTTGGAAGTGCGGGAGGATGAGTGATATAAATTATCTGCATAAAGGTTTAAGTTAGATTAAGTGTTGGTTGTGCAGGGGATATGCCTGTGCAGACATGCAGAAGATATATCTGTGTGGATGATATGTTTGTGCCAAAGATATATCTATGCAAAAGAAATATATGTTTAACAATATTTTTTATGTTAATCATATGTATAAAATCATTTTTTTTCACTTTATATACTTATTTTTTAATATATGTATATACATAAGTGCATTGAAATATCTAAAAAGTTAAAATACTTTAGTGTTAATGTTTTCTTATTATCAACTTTTACAGGTTGTTGGGGCAACATTCAATGTCAACATCAAGGTTATCTTCCCTTTTCATTTATTTATATTAAATTTCATTATTTTTCTCTTGTGTTGAGAACTCTACCCACTTTGCTTCCCACAATTCTAACATGCGGATACTTTGAATTGGTTCCCGCTCATCCTAACCTCCAAACACTTTACATTGTTTCCCACATATGATAACCTCCCCATTGAACACTTCACTTATTTACATCGCTTCCTGCATATGATAACCTTCACATTGAACACTTCACGTATTTACTAAGTTTTATTCCACATTGAACACATTACATTTTTTCTTATTCTGTAAAAAATTTTATGCAAAATGTTTTCACTGCAAACACTTTGCATTGCTTCCCACATATGCTAACCTCCCCATTGAAAATTTCACTTATTTACTAATGTGGAGTGTGCAGCTATAGAAGATATTTCTGTGTAGAGCAGATTCCATAGATATGGTCATAGAAAAATGCTCTGCACATCTTGAAAAATGGATAAGTAAAATATTAAAATAAAAATTATGACCATTAATCAACAATACTTTTTTAAGTTAAACATATTCATAAAATCATTTTGTTCACTTTATATACTCATTTTTTTTTATAATAAACATTGTTACTTAAAATAAATTCAACCAAGTATCGAGATTTAGTGGTGGAATATTAGAAAATGAAATTGTTATAAACGAGTCGGTTATCATGAAAATTGCATCGTTGGTGAGAATCCATACTATGGAACTATTGGAAGTGTAGAGTTGTGAAGTTTCAGTGTGTTGGAGGATGAGTGATATAAATTATATGCACAAGGGTTCAAATTAGACTAAGTCTTGATTGTGTGGGGGATATGTATGTGCGCACATGCAGAAGATGTATATGTTTAACAATATTTTTTAAGCTAAGAGTATGAATAAAATCATTTTGTTCACTTTGTATACTTATTTTTTAATATATGTATATATGTAAATGCATTGAGATATCTAAAAAGTTAAAATACTTTAAGGTTAATGTTTGTTGATTATCAACTTTCATGGGTTTTTGTGGAGACATTCATTACCAACATCAAGGTTATATTACCTTTTCATTTAGTTATATTAAGTTTCACTCTTTATCTCTTGTGCTAAGAACTCTACCCAGTTTGATTCCAACAATTCTAGCATGCAAATAATTTGCATTGGTTCCTTCCCATCCTAACCTTCAAACATGATTGCTTCTCGAATATGCTAACCTCCCCATTGAAAACTTCACTTATTTAAATTTCTTCCCACATATGCTAACCTCCGCATTGAATACTTTACTTATTTAGTAAGTTTTATTCCACATTGAACACTTTACGTTTTTGCTTATTTTTACAATGTTTTATGCAAAATGTTTTCACCGCAAACACTTTACATCGCTTCCCACATATACTAACCTCCCTATTGAACATTTCACTTATTTAATAATGCAGAGTGCAGAGTTGTAGAAGATATATCTATGCAGAGGGAAGTGAGTATATGTGATCATAGAAAAAGCCTATGCACAACTTGAAAAATGGATAAGTAGAATACTACAATTAAAATTATGTCCATTGACCAACAATGTTTTTTAAATTAAACATATGCATAAAATCATTTTGTCCACTTTATATACTCATTTTTTATAATAAACAATGTTACTTAAAATAAAAATTAACAACAATTTGTAAGTTAAACATATGCATAAAATCATTTTGTTCACTTTATATACTTATTTGTTTATAATAAACATCGTTAAAATAAATTGAAGTGAACGATATTTTTTTATGTTAAACACATGCATAAAAGAATTTTGTTCACTTTATATACTTATTTTTTATAATAAACATTGTTACTTAAAACAAAGTCAACTAAGTATCGAGAGTTACTGGTGGAATATTAACAAATGAACCCACCATAAATGAGTTATCATGCAAATTACATCACTTGTAGAATCTATGTTGAAGATATATTTGTGCAGAAGATATATATGTTTAACAATATTTTTTAAGTTAAGCATATGCATAAAACAATTTTGTTCATTTTATATACTTATTTTTTAATATATGTATATATGTAAAAGAATTGAGATATCTAAAAAGTTAAAAGAATTTTGTGTTAATGTTTGTTGGTTATCAATTTTTACAAGTTGTTCAGGAAACATTCAATGCGAAATCAAGGCTATCGTACCTTTTCATTTAGTTACATTAAGTTTCACAATTCATCTCTTGTGTCGAGAACTCTACCCACTTTACTTCCTACAATTCTAATTTACATATACTTTTCATTAGTTCCCGCTCATCCTAACCTCCAAACACTCTACATTGTTTCCCTCATATGTTAATGTCTCCATTGAACACTTCACTTATTTACATTGTTTCTCGAAAATGTTAACCTTCCCATTGAATACTTCACTTATTTACTAAGTTTTACTCCACACTGAACACTTTACCTTTTTGTTTATTTTTACAAATTTTTATGCTAAATGATTTTACTACAAACACTTTGCATTTCTTCACACATATGCTAACCTCCCCATTGAACATTATACTTATCTACTAAGTTTTTCTCCACATTGAACACTTTAATTTTTCGTTTATTTTTACAAAGTTTTAAGCTAAATTTCTTACTTGTTTTCACTTTATTCTTGTCATTATCTTATTTGCATATAAACAATAATGTTATTCCTCTTTATTATATGAATTATATTTTGGAAAAGAATAGTCATTGCCTATGCATTTAGTTATTTTAAGTCTCATTGTTTAGCATATATTTCCCAACTAACTCGGTGGGGATTGTGCTGCCATGCAACCCTTGTTTTAAAGTGCCTTCTCCTTGCAATGTTTTACCGAAATGAGTATATCCTGGAGAAGTATAAATGTTCTAAGTTTTGGAAATATTTAAAGAATTTTTTCTATTAATTTTGTTTGAAATATGCACATCAAAGGGTGTATAGGAGAGTCCTAATTAAGCGTTCCTTTCCCCCTTTTGTTTTTCCAAACACTATGAATAAATAAAAACATACTGAGAAATCCTGCCAGGAATTATTGGAATTGTATATTTGAATTGTTGAATATATACAATTGGAGTGTTCTAGGGTCAATTTATACATTCAAAAATTAAATTTAAGCAACATAAAATTGGGATTTCACCAACAATTGTAAGACCAGATTCCTATGATGGTTGCCAAAAATTTCAAAACTTATAAACTTAGACTTAATGTAGATACAAGTGACAGTTTCCTTTCTATGGTATATTGAGGCATTGTTGCTAACTAATGTGAAAATATGTTCTTATATACCTCATCATTTGGAATAATGAGACAAATTACATTTTCCAAAACCAAGAGCATCATGAACTAACTAGATTCCTTCAAGATTCGAATCAAGCAGTGATGTAATAGACAATAACGACAAGCCAATGAAACAAGTTTTTTAATGTCAACTTGGTGATTTCTCATAATTAGATTCTTTTAATTTTATCTCTACATAGAATTTTCAAAACCAATAAATGTCCCTTTTGTACCTTCTCTTGATATTGCCATATGTTAATCATCCTTTGCATTGTTTTCACCTACAAACGATCTATCCACTCAGTCACTTTGTGACACGTCACTCAAGAATTTTTTGAAAATCGTTTGAAGAATGTCATCGGAGAGTTTTCAAACTTTTAAACACAATGTGAAACTTCTAAACAATCTTATAACTTGTTAATGTATATTCCAAAAAGAGTAGGGGATAAAGGACAACCTTGCTTGACTCCAATATTATAGTTAATTTCTTTTTACCATGCCTCAGTGCTCCTAAACTTGAAATCAATGGTCTCATACAACTGTATCACAATGTCTCTCAACCCATAGGTAAATTTTAGAACTTATAACCTATTCCAAAGGTTATTCCTAGGCACAATTTCAAAATATTTCCTAAAGTCAAAAAAACAACAAAGGATATTGGTTTATTATTGTGACACCTCTGCAATGATTGTAAGTGTAAAAAGGTGGTCCATAGTTGAATGACATCCTTTAATACTGGCATGTCCTTTATATATTTTTCCATGGATTTCTATCCATATGCTTATTTTATTTTCCAAAATACTTCTATATAGCTTGGTTAAAATGCGCCTAATCATAACAGTCCTATAATTAGAGGGATTTATTTTATCCCCAATTTTAAAAATAGGGACAATGAGGCTTTGAGTCTAGGGTTTAGGGAACCCCTTCTTGAATGATAAATTGAAGAGCTTGTGTATGTGAGGGATGAGAATAGGCCCTCCATTTTTTAATATTTTATCTCGGTAGCCTTCGATGTCCTTATCTTTCTTGCTTGCAAAGCGTTTGACCCCAAACTTTATGTCTTCTATAGAAAAAACTTCATCCTCGGTAGATATGTTTGGAATGTTGTCTCGAACATTAAGGGATTCATAAAAAAAATTAAGGTAGTAATTTCAATTTGTCAAGGGAATATACACATTTATTTAGTTTTATGAGTCAAATTTTGCCTCAAAAAATTCTTTCGATCTATCTTGAATAGTTTCCAAAGCTTCTCTTGCTTTATATTTTTTTGTAGTTCCTTTTTCTTCCTTTTAATTATTTCTTTGTGTATATTAATCTTATCATATTTCAAAGACTCATTAGAGGCACCCCTAATGTATTTTCTAGCAAGTTTACACTCATCATCATACCAAGGGTTGGAAATTCTATTTTTCATTTTACACAACACTTCGATAGAGAATTGTTTTCTAGAAGTGGAGAGGGTTTTTCATAAAATTATGATAAAGGTATTTAATATTGTTCTTATATGTTAAAAGATTTAATTTAGTGTTTAATTCCTTTAAGAAGAGAATGACTTTTTTTTAGTCAAAAAACAAGTGCCTTTGGTTATTAGAGTTCTCTTCAATCGGGCTTTTGTGCATGACAAAATTTAGAGTTAGAGTTAAAGATCTATGATCAGAGTCAGGATCATGGTCATTTAAAAGGTCAAAATTGATTATTTGGTTGTATAAGTGGATATTTGATATCCCACAATCCACAATACTGCTACCTATCCCATGAATACTATATATATATTTCTTAACTTATTTTAAGGGGAGAGTGATGGTAGATTAGGGGTGGGTATGGCAACTTTGATTGCAACAATGATAGTTTTGTAGGCATTAGTTTAAAATATGTTGGATTTTTAATTCTAAAATTAAAAAAGGGAGATATTTCTTCCAACTCTTTTTGATTCTAGGATTGATTTTAATATTTTGATTGCATTTTTACAATTTGTTAAGACCATGGTTTCAAATAGGTCATAATTTAACCTAGAAAAAAAACAAATGAGTTCTACTAGTAGCACCACTTTTGAATTCGAGGGTTTATTTTAAGATTTTGGTTGCAATGGTACTAATTGTTAAGTTCATGGTTTCAAGTTTTTGTTGACGTAATCCCTCATGGATACACTACTTGTAACATAAATGTAAATATCAACGGTCATAAATGATAGGAAGATTCATACGTTGGGAATACCAATGATTGCATTTTTCATGTACTTATTGATCTTGTTTTTGATAGAAGAATAATCCCCGTGGAGTTATGTTCCTTCCCAATGCTTGGTCTGACAATGGTATCAGGGATAGTGTTAACTCCATGATTTTCTTGGCATTTCCTTTCCCTTGGGCTGCAGAAAATTCATCTTCTACATTTCCTGGTCCTCCTATGCCCTTCTATAGATTTGTATGGTCTGTCGGGTGTCCTTACTTACTCAAAAACCCTAATTTTGGATCATTCTGCTATTACTCTCTCGATTATCCCTATGCTTCTTTGAATCTTCAAGATCTACCTATGAATTTGTTTGAAGAACGGTCTCACTCCCTAGAATCCTACACTGAAACCCTAAACCTAACTGTCACATGAGTTATTCCTATTGTTATCACTGAAATTTCATCCGCACATGGCGACAAGAACTCAGCATCATCAAACAGGAATGAAGTCATTCATGGCACTGAATTAATTTCACAGCATTGCAAAAGGGTCAAAAACTATACAAAGTAACCAAAAATTGAAGGGCGCTTTACAGAAGTTGGGTGCGCGTGCATATGCACGTAACAGGAACGTACAATGTGCGCATGCATGCACGACGCGCGACTGTTGGCGCAAAAACCCACGCACCTGCTAAACGGTTCATTTATGGAATTGGTCGGCCTCCCAACCACTAATGGATCAGCTCCCAAGCCGATTTGACTCCCAAATCTGAGCTGAATCCGCATGGTAGGCTGGTCAAAGACCTAATTAAGCCCTAAAGAGCCCCTTTTCACACCTCAAAG
>ML791536.1:248593-265424 GCA_009831015.1 Picea engelmannii
AGGTTCCTCCAAGTAATGTGCCCAAAATGACCTCTTCAGTGAATTCCATTGACTTATAGCTCAAAATAGTCAAAATCATGGAAATCGTCGGAATGCAACGAAACCAAAGTCAACCTGTGCGGAATGGCTCATAATGATGGAATGTGATCATAAATGCAAGTTGGACCCCACAATGCCTCTCAAATACCCATGTACTCACTCTAGCATCCATCTAGCTACTCTGGTCATCATAAATCTCTGCCCTGTGATGATGTCCCAAAGTGGGGACATTACAGTCCTCCCTGCTAGAAAATTGCTTGTCCTCAAGAAATAACCAAATCATCTCAAATAAAATACCAGGATCCCATGTCCACCTGTGGGTTGCATAGTAGAACCCATCAGAAGATGAACAATCACACATGTTGCCCCTTGGGTCCCATATCAAGTCATGAACTGCTAGCCCCTGGGACGCATAATCCTGAAATACACCAACTCTGTGAGTCTCCTATACCTGACACATGGCCTCATCCTAGAGTGAGTCCATCCTCCTAGTCTCTACCAAGATCCACACAGCCTCCATCAACTGCACATGTTGATGCCAGAATGAGGTACTGCCAGACCTCCATGAGACACCCACAAGCGGTGCGCTCCTCTCAACACTGAAGCTCAATGGAAAGTTAGAATAACTTTCCCCTGCAATGGTCCACTCTCTCCTGTCAGTCAATGAACTGCTCAATCCTGCAATCTTTGGGTCCCATGCTAACCTCTGTCGAAGATCCTCATGCCGACACTGCACTACTCTGACCATGACTGCCTATCCCCTGCATACATATTGGATTCTCCTCACCTGGATCCTCAAGCTAAAATACCTGTGACCACTAAACCTATTGCCCAGAAACTGTATCGGCATAGACACCAATGTAGAAGAAGTACCTGTCCAAACATCCCCATGCCCTATCATGATGATCATGAGGGAGGAAAGGTCTCGCCCCATAGGACAAGTACCTGCAGGCTCCCTCCAAACCAAACCAAGGTGGAGTGTGTGGCTCTCTGGTGACACCTAAGTCATCAAGTAGTGAAACATCCTGCTAACCAAGTGTACTCCTGGATCCCATGGAAAACTTGGAAGTTTATCACTTCCAATCTCTGCTAGTTGCTCTTGTGCTGGTCTGATCACTGTCGAAATCCCACTGTTCTCATCTATCATCACCAGGTCTATGATGCTCACCATCACACACCAAGTCTCAACTGTCTATCTAACACGGTCCACCTCTGACCTGTTGTATGCCGTAAAAGTACTCCTGTCATATAGTCTCGGCCTACTCACTCTCCATGCTCCCAACCATGGCCTATCCCTCCTCATGTTGTTGTCTATGATAAAATTGTCAAGACAGGATAATAGAAACATCTGCAGCTGACTGTAGGACTGGAAGGCATCACAGGCTTTGGTCAATCCCTAGGATTCGACCAGAAGCTCGTCCATCGGTATCCATGAAAGATGCTCTCCTGTGGTCATCAACGATTCCCCACCATCTAGTGCAACCATAAGTAACCCCTCCGAGTGCTGGTCAACCAACCTCCATCTCTCATCTACCATGCAAATGCTAAAATGGTGAAGGTGATCTCCCACAACTATGTGCTGCTGCAAAGGAGTGAAGTCTCCATACTCCCCTGAGTATGTATCCTCCCTGCAAGGCACTATACCCCTCTGAATGCCACCATATATCTCGGCATCTCTCTGTGAGCTATCACTCATCATGATATGCTCCAGCATACTCATGTCATCTCCCACAAACTCATGCTGCATCACAGATCCTGGGTGTACATCTAGATCAATCTCAATATGGAGATCAACCACTTCCAAGACACAAATGGAAGTGTCCCCCATCGACTGGTGCTCCTCTGCTAGATCATCAACATCCTCTGTCAATGTGACTGACTGGTACATATGATTGTCCACTAAGATAGATGAAGTGGATCTCTGACGAATCTCCTCAAGAGACCCATATGATATAGACTCTGATTCTTGAAGGGCGGTCTGTGTGCCTCTCAAGAATCCTCGAGTGCTCTCCAACTCCTGAGTGAGTTGGTCCATCTCCATCTCCTACTCCCTCAAGGCCTCATGATATGTATCACTAATCCTCAATAGGTAGTCATGACCAGTCAACAACTGTTGGTGATTGATCCTCATCACAGATACCCCCTCCCTGAGAGTATGAAAATCCTCCATGGAAATCTCCTCATCTGAACTACCATGTGCCACTGATGCTCTCCAGCAGTAATCTGCCATTACTGCATGCATATCATCAATACGTCTAGTGGTTTCCCTAATCATATCCTCACTAACTCTCAATTGTGCCACTGAGTGGTGTGACTCCTGATCAGGGTCATACTGAGGTGCCATCTCAGACCCCTCACTGCTAGAATCGGTCCTACTAGTGCCAGCTCCAGAATCCCCAAAAACATCTTCTACATATGATGACGTGCTCAACTGTCCACTGTTTACAGTGCTACTAGGTATTTCCATATGTAACTACACATCACTCTCAACTGCTATCTCCCTCTGAATCATACTGTATATGGTGTGAGTGGTTGTATCCTCCTGTGCACTCAACCTGCTACTATCATCTGCGCCTGGATCCCATATAGATGTATCCAGACACATGCTATGATCATCCTGACAGCTAAAGAGTGCATCCTCATCACTGCAGGCCGATCCTGGAAGTAAGTGCTCCATCAACCTGTCAGCCTCTATAATCTGCTCAACCAATGGAGTCTCCAATAGTTGTGACTCCATCTCCTCGGGTTGATTTGTATGTGTAAGGTCAACTGTCGGTACGTCCTGTACCTCCTCCTGGATCTGTGGGTCTACCTGTCCATGGTGTGCATCCCTCACACTAGGCTCATCCATCATACTTGACGTGCCACTGATCTCCTCATGTGACGTGGCTATCCTAGGTGTCTGAAAAGCTGACAGGTGTGTCACGGCCCCCATAGGAAGCTCATCATCTCTAGGTGCTAACACGTGTGAATCCTCAATAGTGTCACCACTCTGTTGGGGCGTAAGGTCATCAATACCATGTGATATGTCTCTTGAATTATAGATGCTATCGTTCTGTCCATCCAGCTGCCTATCCACTACACAAGAGTCATCATCCTCCTCAAGCATGCAAGCATCAGTAGCCTCTGTGCAAGAGTCATCATCACTATCCTCTGAGGTATATTCAATATCACTAGCCTCTGTGCAAGAGTCACTGTCATCACCCGACTGTTCTGAATCAACCTCTATCACTCCATCCTCACACATCTCATCATTACTATCATAGTGTGTCTCAACATTGTGCCCCTGGTCCTTACCCCTGCACCTATGATCTGGTTCCCACGACCCCTTGCAACTGTAGCAAGGTTGTGTGGGTGTGGGGTTTCTTTGTGCTTCCTTCCATATAACTGTCATAGCTCTATTTTCCTCTACCATGCCGACTCAATGTGTAACCTCATCTTTGCTCCAGCTAGGATTTTTATAGGATACAGATTGATGGAATGTCACTAGATCTTTGAGAATCTCATTGAGGGTTTGATATTCCTTATCAAACTCAACAATCTCTCTAGTAAAGTCAAAAATATCCATAGATTTGTTTTCCTCTACTATGTTGACCCAATATGTAATCTCCTCTTTGCTCCACCTAGAATTTTTTATAGATAAAAACTGTTGGAATGTCAATTGAGCCCTAGTTTCCTCCCCAAGGGCGTAATATTCCCCTTTACAGATCATACTCTCTCTAGCAAGGTAAAACAAACCCATCTCCTTCCAAATATCCATAAAGACCCCTCGGGTTTGCAGAATTTAAGTTCTGATACCCCTGTAATGATCCCAAGCCATTATGCAAGGATCATCACAGTTTTGGTGTCTTTTTAAAAAAAAATCTAGTTGTGGTATTTCGTCAAACACTTTTCTTACATTTACGCTTAGGGTTCTACTGATGTGTTTATATGTGTGTATGAAGAAAATAACAAGAAGAGACAACCATGGAACATACCTCAACCATATGCAATATGATAGACAAGCCAAAACATCTCAAATATCTTTTATTCATAAGATAGAGAAACCTGCTACAATGAAGATATCGATCTGGAAAGATCAACAGATGGCCAATAAGATAAACAATAGAGCTGCTACAAAATGCTCCAATAGGAAACTCCAACACGCCTCCAAAGGCTAGATATACAATGAAGATGAATACAATAGATCTGGGCCGTAAGGATGTAAACCCCCAAGCTGGAAGATGCCACGCTCTGCTAGAATGTTGAAGCCCTCAATAATTCGGCCCTACTGCCAAAGGTGTCCAATCACCCCACAAAGTATGCCAATTGATAGATTGGGTAACTGTAAAGACAACCCAGATGTCCAAATCTCCAAATCCACTCTCAAACCCCGTAGATCTGAACTTCTCTACTGAATGGTGTGCCCCACTAGATGACTGTAACCCTAGATAATTCGGCCCTGATGAAGGAGGCCTCCAAATGCTCTGAAACTCCATAGGAATGTAGATCGGGCCACTTCAAGTCACTAGGTGAAGTCTCAGGGTCAGATCTGAAGTGTAACCCCTCCAAATGGACTAGATCTGGATCTCAAAAACACCCTCCTTCTCTTCAATTCGCCCCACTACTCAAGAAATAATCTGAGCCATAAAACTGTCTCAGAAATCACTAGATCTGATGTCCAAGGCCCTACAATGAAAACCCAAGTGATAGAATCCTCAACGGCCCTGCCAATCTCCTACAACAAATCTCTCTCCAAAGATGGTGCGCCCCTCTTGCTGGAATCCCTCAATTGGTGTGCCCTCTCTCTATCTGCACATGAAACTGATGTAGAATCCTCCTACAACTGAGTAGATATGGAACTAGAATGGTTTGGGAGAGTATTGCATCTTCGAGACCAAGCTTGGGACAAGATAGGTGGAATCTTTCACCACCAAATCGTCCTCTAGGGTTTGTTATGTCAAAACCCTCAAAACCCCCAATATTGGGGTCACTAGCTAGAAGCCAGAAATCAAAATAAGATCATACATGAATGAATGAGAAGAGGCTCTTGCCTTTCCTTTATAATTTTTGGCTCACCATGTCCCTCCAAAGTGACTTTCATTTTATTAATATTTAATTAATTAATTATTTAACCTTTTTACCTTTGAAAAGCTCCTTATCTCTCCTTGTGGCTTCTCTGGCCACTGAAAGTCACTTCTAGCCATCCCATCCTGCAGTGTTGCTCCTCTCGATTCCAATGAGCTATTACATTGAGAGCTTCCTCCAAGTAATGTGCCCAAAATGACCTCTTCAGGGAATTCCATTGACTTATAGCTCAAAATAGTCAAAATCATGGAAATAGTCGAAATGCAACAAAACCAAAGCCAACCTGTGCGGAATGGTTCATAATGATGGAATGTGATCATCAATGCAATATGGACCCCACAATGCCTCTCAAATACCCCTGTACTCACTCTAGCATCCATCTGGCTACTCTGGTCATCATAAATCTCTGCCCTGTGATGATGTCCCAAAGTGGGGACATTACAGGTACGCATTTAGTTTATGTCAATGCATACATATTGAAGGGGATTGAGGTAATAATTCCCTCAGTTAATTTTCAATATTTAAATCTATATGCAATGGCCAAAGGCCTAGAGTATGTAAATGTTGTTAGTTTGTTGCATATTATGTTATATTTGGTTATGGGATCACAACTATCTCAAGTCAGGAGACATACTCTTGATATAACAATGAGTATCCATACATCTAGTCATGTGTGAGACCACAATATGGTTATATATAGAAGGGAAATAGTGTTATATGAGTGCTCAATGGTATCTACTGTATATTTGATGTTTGGACTGCAACCTATTTTCCAACACTAAAGAGCACTTAACGATTATATTCTTGGTGTTGTCTTTGGGTTGGAAAGGAAGGTATCCAAATAGTTAGGCAAGAAGTAGGAAGTGTGTGGATGTTGTGTTGAGTCGTTGGCCAGACCTTCCAACTTGTTGGTGCAATTATATGCATAATATATTAGCAAACATAAATTATCGATCGAGATTCATAATCAATAGAGTTGTTACACTATATGTGTCGGAAACGGGTGGTTTATCTATGTATGATGAGTATATAAAGAATTAATAACACTTCAAAACATACACTCTATTTTGCAATCCTTAATCTATGTTTTACACATTGTGCAAAAATTAAAGAACAAAATTCAAAGAAAAGAATCTAGCTAATATGCACTCCAAAGGCTCTCTTACAAGAAACAAGATTGTCCATTTACTAGCTCATGAAGGTTAAAGATGGATTCTAATATTACTCCCGTAGTCACTCACTTCAATATCAACTTCCAAGTAAATATGGGCACACTACAACGATAACACTCTTCACACAACTTCAAACCAGAAGATAAATCTCATAGTAAAACTCTCAAGCAAACACTCAATTGAAAAGGATCTTGCTTAGGTGACAAGTCTGTTCATTATAGGATCATGAAATAAAGAGATGAATTTAATATTTTTTTCCCTATAGAAATTGAAAACAGTAATCAACAATATACTTGATTCACTCTTAGACATAAATCAATCATAACTCTACTAATTCCAATCAAACCTTCTTTTATACATGAGACAGTCAATATGATTGAGAGACTTCATTATATGGAACATGAAGGTGAGAGATGAAGTATTTTGGTTCCTGTACCTACTAAAAACACCACAGTTACAACTCAAAACAACAACAGTCATTTTCTTAACAATCCCACACATCAAACTCTTATCAATTAAATATTAATCTGCAGAAATGGAAATGGAACTATCTACTCTATTCAATGTCAAATTACTCACATTGATTCAAAATAAAATAACTATGTATTGAACTTAAAATGCATTTGAAATCATTTACAACACACAACTGTTAAATTTTGACAATCACACAAAAACATGTACATGGAGGTTTACCTTGGTTGGGGCGGTGGGCCCTTGTTGAACCAATAAGGTACCTCTAAAGAGATTGCAGACTAAAGCACTTTACTCATTCCCATGAATTGCACAAAACAACATTTTCATTCCTTCAATTGATTGATTGAATCAATAGTTCAACATTTCATTTAGCATAGCAATGTGTATCATCCTTCTCCAAGAATCAATCTTACAACATAGTAAATCCCCTCCTTGGCTTAGAGCCATAACTCAATTTATATACTTTTTTCATTAAAAATTTGTCTCTAGACAATCCAATCCATGAACAATCAAATAAAAACAATTTTTCCATCAATGGAGGTCGAGTACAACCATTAGCTAATCAAGGAAATGCATTTTCCACAAATCTGGGCATAATCCTAGGATTTCTAGAAAATTGGCAATGATTATAGGATGAATCATTCCCCCTGAGCTGGAGGTACACACATGTGATATATTGGAGTTATTCCTCATGTGTCCACATGAAAACGCCTCTCTGGACAAAACCCATGCCTCCAAATTTTGAGATTCATATCTATCTGCACTGAAATCGAGGTGAAAATCTAGTACCTGAATGTTGGTACTAAAATTCTGTAGGCAGGGGTTTAGTATTGCACTAGCAGAGTCATGATTATGGGTATTGGACCAACACAAATGCAGTATCAAATGGAGTTGGTACCAAAAGAGGAGAAATCTAGTACCAGATGAAGCTGGTACCAGAAGAGGAAGAGAGGTGGTACCAGATGAAGCTAGTACCGGATGAAGCTGCTTAAGAGTCAAAGTGATTAGGAACATAAATAATCAATCATTTAATCAATTTTAATCAAGAAAATCAAAAAAATCATGCTTTAACATAAGTTACCTCTCTATGCACATGGACAAGGTCAGTAAGTGGATTTGTGGAAGAAATGGTCAACATATGCACATGTGAGAGGTAAAATTGTCTCAGATAGAGGATAATATAGGGTAATAAAGGTGTCAAAATGGAGACTCAACATTCCCCCATGCTTAATTCATTGCATGTCCTCATGCAACAATGATCTTCAAAATTTCAAAATTGATGGTACTCCTCACTTTACCAAGCATTCCCTGATGTTCCACCTTTCTTCAACTCCTAAGTTCTTTTTTTTTTAAGTAACCTTCTATACAATATAAAATTCCTGGCCTATGTTGGATGTGACTCTAATATGAGTATAGGATAGTGGCCAAGAATTTTCACAATGACTTTGACTAATAGCCCCCTCTAGCTAGATTACCTTTAAAATACAAGTGATATAAGCATAGTTTAGATCTCATTTGAAGAGAAGAACACATAAAAGAATACATCCCAAGATGATTAACTCGTTTCTTATCCATTTTTTTAGAGATGAAGCTCTTTCTGCTTAGGTAAGGTGAATTACATATATTGAGGATCCCACTTTCATGCAAACCTATTTATTTTGAAGATAGAACTCTAAAGTGGATACTTGAAGATTCTTAACAACATCATCTGAGAGATATAAAGGTCATCTCCTAGCCTTGATTTGATAATGATTGCTTCAGAATGAGACCCAAGGGTTTTTGTTTAGTTATAGGTGTCCCACTTTATGTTTTTCAACTCCTTTTACTCGGCATAGCCCTGCTGCCAGCAGGCCTATTCAGTACCCCAGAGGGTTTACCTTAGTACCATACAAGCATGGCCCCCCTGCAAGAAGGCATGTTCAGTACCTCGACGGTTTTACTTGTACTTCCCAATACTTCCTTTTTATTATATTACTCAAAATATTTAGAATGATGTATATTGTTCATTGGAAACTTTAGAGTATAATGAAGAAAGGTGGTACGAGAGTGTTTTAGAGTTATTAGGCACATAATTAATTGTTTTCAATTATCCCAAGGGCGACATCATCCACATTCAACTTAAATCTCATCTATTCAATGTATAATGGAACATCTCAAATAATGACTAAGAGGTCCCTCTAGTTAATACTATTAGGGTTCTCATGAAAGTTCATTGAGGTTTTGCAAGGGCAGTCCGCCACATGAGGTTTTCATCACTACCTCCCAAGAGAAACTTGTAAAGATAAACTTGGATAAGAACTGTTGAATCAACTAGGTTAGTATTATACATAATGGTGCCACCACTTTTCAATGGATATTTCAATTAGCAATTACTTTTTTCAAAATGATGTGGTAATAAGATAGGTGCACCCATTATCATATAGAGATAAATGTAAAAAATATCTCCTTAAAGGATAGAAAGGATGATCCATTTAGGGGTGAGTGTAGAAATATAGGAGGAAGATGTACATGAGAGTAAAGAACAATTCAACACAAGACTTAAATGATCCTTGATAGAAAGAACATGAAAATATTATTCCATACCTCCAATCACCTCAAGTGAAAACAATGTTAAGCACATGACAAAGATCATATCACCTTGGCATCAGTACCAAATTGGTTACTGGTATCAGAACATCTTTCTGTAGTACCATAATAGATAGTAACGGAATAGGACAGTACTGGAACATGATTCTGCAGTACCGGAATAGAGCAGTACCAGAACTGAATTCTGTAGTACCGGAACAGAGAAGGGGGCAGAAACAGAGTGACGAGATGAATGATTTCTATACGAGGATATGTATACAAGGGATTGCAAAATTTCATGGTAGGGAGCGTGCAATAATTGAGAGTAACCATATGTTTAATACATAATTAGTCTAATTCCTTAATAAAACAAAAAAATGTTGAGTTTATGCATCCTATTACTTGAAGCATTTAAATCAGGCAACAAAACATTTGAATATAGGATAACGACTACCAACACCTCATTACCAGTACCAGATCACCTTAGTATCGGATGAACACAGAGTTGTTCCCAATACCGGAATAGCACATGCCTTCTCCTTTAGTACTAGATGAGCACATAGCCTCTCCTATAGTACTGTATGAACGTAGATTTTTTCCCAGTACCGGATGAACGCAAACCTTTTCCCACAGTACTGGATGAACGTGGATTTTTTCCCAGTACGGGATGAGCGTAGATTTTTTCCCTGTACTAGATGAGCACCGAGGCAAACATTGTTTGCAGTACTAGATCAATGCAGAGATGTTATCCAGTATCGGATCGTCACAAAATGGTATTCCAGTACTCAAGGCTAATTGGACAAGGTACCTGGTGGTATTTCTCTATAGACTAGAACTTTTAGGCTTCTCCTTGTGGCTGGCATACTCTGAGTATCAAGCTGTAGAAGATTTTAGCAATCACTGTTGTTGCAGGAAGAAACATATGAATTTGTTCTGTTGAAGTATCATGATGGAAAAACATTGCTTTTGTTGCCACTTCCATTTTATTAGAAAATAAACCTAACTACTATTGTCTCATCAACCACTCCCCCATGCCCAAGGTTTTGCATGGCCTCATGCAAACAATGTGAGACGCTAAAAAAAAGGGCTTCTCAGAAGGTTGTGAACATCTGCTAAAAACAAACCAATATAACTAATTAAAACTAGATTTTTATTCATGCTTACAAACAAAAATTTTAGGGAAAATGTCAAAAGTTGAATTATTAGCTATGAATAAAATATTTG
The DNA here is from genome assembly GCA_009831015.1 of Picea engelmannii. Lineage (NCBI taxonomy): Eukaryota > Viridiplantae > Streptophyta > Pinopsida > Pinales > Pinaceae > Picea > Picea engelmannii. The sequence goes on from ML791536.1 coordinate 259,135, forward strand.
GAATTAACATTCAGTTTCAACTACTATTAAAAAGATCACTTACTTGATCATCCTTGTGAAATAGTGGTCTTAAAATAAATAGGTAATGATAAAGCACGAATGCATCATTTTTAACAACTTAAGGAAAAAGAATAAATGTGAAGAAATAGGTTATGAAGCACTCCCTTAATTGTTATCTTCTAATCACAAGGATTCCTTCTCCTCTTTTGAAACCCTTCCAGTATTATGTGTGCATTCAGAGGATGAAGAGATTCCCTTCTCATAAGATTCCAAACAAAATTATCATAACTTTTAGAAATAAATCTACTATAGGAACAAAAGATCTTAAACCGATTTCTTTATTAACTTTTGACATTCCCATTTATGAAAAGTATGAAAGATATTTTTCATTTTACTTATGTACAACATTTATTTATTTATTTACCTATCCTACTCTAATTGAACAAAATAAAATGTCCTTCAAGTATAGAAATACTTCCAGTGAAGCCATGTGCGTAACAGGGTTAGAAATATATCCATACTTGGGTTTAAAAGATAAATTTTAATGCATATCGGAGTATGAAGGACCAGATGCTTTGATGATGAGATCAAGAAATAATGAAAAATAATAGAGTGGTGTGACCTAATAACTAATTGAAACCATATTTCAATAGGATCAATATGTTCTTGTTTCTCTTCTTTGTTTAGGTCACACTGAATGTCTTCCTCTACCATGTTATGCATATTATCCTCTTCAAGATGATTGGTCTTTGGAGTACATAAAGGATCTGCTCAGAGGCATTCTAAGGAATCCTCAATCTCAGGTTCCACTGGTTTCTCTCCATTAAATTCTATCCACGATTATTTATTCTCCTTAACAAATTGACAAGAGGAATCTGACGGGACTTCTAAATCTTCCTGTGGAGAGACAACTAGATTCTTGACTGTTGTGAAGATATGCTATTCCTGAGAGGCAGATATCCCAACTGCTGCTAGAATGCGAGAAATTTCTTGGAGGAACATTCTTCAAGATCTTGATCATCCTTGAATTACTCTAGCCGGTCGATGATCCCTGTCTCGCAACACAAATTAGTACTCGAGGGTTCTTATAGCACCCCAAAAATGATTTATCATCAAAGATTTGAATATTAAAACTAAGAAATTAAAACTGTTTGAAAAAATAAAACACACCAAACTTGAACTCCTTGCATTATTGGGACCGTGTTGTCACCAGGTTATCTGTTTGCACAAGCTATCCCATCATGAAAACACAATTTTGCATAAAATAAGGAAAAACACACTTGCATTAAAAAAAAAAAGAGGAAAACCTAACTTTGGAGCAACCCCACTAAAGTGGATGTGTGGGCTCTTCCCGCATGTCTTACTGTCTTCTCTCCGCCCTTAGGTCATCCATAAAACCAATTCAAACCCATTAAATAAATCTAATTTAAATACTACCTATTACCATTTACAACTCCCCAGCAACGACGCCAAAATGTTGGTGCAATTATATGCATAATATATTACCAAACATAAATTATCGACCAAGATTCGTAATCAACAACATTGTTACACTATATGTGTCAGGAATAGGTGGTTTATCTATGTCTAATGAATATAGAAAGAATTAATAACACTCCAAAACACACACTCTATTTTGCAATCCTTAATCTATGTTTTACACACTGTGCAAATATTAGAGAACAAAATTCAAAGAAAAGAATCTATCTAACATGCACTCCAAAGGATCTCTTACAGGAAACAAAATTGTCCATTTACTATCTCATGAAGGTGAAATATGGAGTCTGATCTTACTCTTGTAGTCACTCACTTCAATATCAACTTGCAAGCAAATATGGGCACACTACAACGATAACACTCTTCACACAACTTCAAAACAGAAGATAAAGCTCATAGTAAGACTCTCAAGAAAACACTCAATTGAAAAGTCTCTTGATTAGATGATAAGTCTATTCATTATAGACTCGTGAAATAAAGAGATGAACTTAAGATATTGTTCCCTATAGCAATTTAAAACAGTAATCAAACTTGATTCACTCTTAGACAGAAATCAATCATAACTCTACTAATTCCAATCAAACCTTCTTTAATACAGGAGACAGTCAATATGATTGAGAGACTTCATTATATGGAACATGAAGGTGAGAGATGAAGTCTTTTGGTTCTTGTACCTACTAAGAACACCACAATTACAACTCAAACAACAACATTCACTTGCTTAACAATCCCACACATCAAACTCTTATCAATTTAATATTAATCTGCAGAAATGGAAATGGAACTATCTGCTCTGTTCAATGTCTAATTACTCACACTGATTCAAAATCAAATAACTCTGTATTGAACTTAAAATTCATTTGAAATCATTTACAACACACAACTGATAAATGTTCACACTCGCACATTCACACAAAAACATGTACAAGGAGGTTTACCTTGGTTGGGGCGGTGGGCCCTTATCGAACCAACAAGGTACCTCTAAAGATATTATAGACTAAATCACTTTAGTAATTCCTATGATTTGAACAAAACAACATTTTTATTCCTTCAATTGATTGATTGAATCAACAGTTCAACATTTCATTCAACATAACAATGTGTATCATCCTTCTCCAAGAACCAATCTTACATCATAGTAAATCCCCTCCTTGTCTTAGAGCCATAACTCAATTTATATACTTTTTACATTACAAATTTGCCTCTAGACAATCCAATCCATGAAAAATCAAATCAAAACCATTTTCCATCAATGGAGGTCAAGTACAACCATTAGCTAATCAAGGAAATGAATTTTCCACAAATCTGGGCATGATCCTAGAATTTCTGGAAAATTGGCAATGATTTTAGGATGAATCATTCCCCTGATATGGATGTCCACACGTGTGATATATTTGAATTCTGCCACACTTATCCGTATGCAAAATCCTCTCTGGAAAAAACCCATGTCGCCAAATTTTGAGATTCATCTCTATTGACATGGAAAAAGAGGTGAAAATCTAGTACCGGAATGTTGGTACCGGAATTCTGTAGCCAGGGGTTTAGTACTGGACTAGCACAGTTATGACTATGGGTACCAGACCAATGCAAAGGCAGTATTGGATAGATCTAGTACCAGAAGAGGCACAAGTTGGTACCAGATGAAGCTGCTTAAGAGTCAAAGTGATTAGGAACATAAATAATCAATCATTTAACCAATTTTAATCAATAAAATCAAACAAAGCATGCTTGAACATAAGTTACCTCTCTATGAACATGGAAAAGGTCACTAAGTGGATTTGTGGAGGAAATGGTCAACATATGAACATGTGAGAGGTAAAATTGACTCAGATAGAGAATAATATAGATTAATAAAGGTGTCAAAATGGAGACTCAACACAACTCATCATGGTGGAATGCATGACATGGTTATGCGGTATTATGTAGTCAATGCATGGGTGCATTGTGTATATGTGGCCATGGGTATTTTCACATTGATTTTTATCTTATTAACTGTTGCATTGTGAAAAGTTTGTCTGACTAATAATACATGTGTATGTAATGATGAGTTCATTCCAATTAATAGTTGGATTAATAGAAGTAATTGAATTGTAGTTGTAAACAATCCTAAGATCACTTTATAATTTTGTTTTGAATCATTGTCATGAATATATATATATATATATATATATATCTTGTACATGATATATTGACAATTTGTTTGGCTGAGGAATGTTGAAATTGCAAGAAGAAAGGATCTTGAATATGGCAATGTTGCAAGTCCATAAAGGAGACCAATGCCTATTGTTGCAAGAGCCAAATTGTTATGAGAATAAGATCATGTCTAGAAGTTTTAATTTTCCTATATAAAACAGTTTTGGGAATTATGATTTGATAATTATTGACGAATTGCTTTGGCTGAATGTAAATTGAAGAAATTGCAGGTAGAATGGTCTTGGATACAGCAGGGATGTAAAGCCACAAGGAAGACTGGTATCTACAACTGCAGAACCAACCATTATGAGCAGAAAGCTCACGCTTGGAAAATTTGTTTTCCTGTATAAAACAGATTTGACATTTATGATTGAAAATGGTTATAATGATATCTCATGATGATTGTATCTGTATAATATAGATGAGATGTTGGATATGGAAGTTGGAAATCATGGAAAAGGCTATTGTTGGGACATGAGGACCATGTGGTAAGCCATGATCTCCCTAGAATATGTTGTGTTGTGGTAACAGACTCCAGAGAGTCGCCTCGGCTGTAAGACTCGATAAAGTCTCTAGAAATCTTCTTGTGCAACAAAGCCTTGGTCAGGCAAGATGGATTTCCTGAGGGACTGTATAGCAGAGAAGGGGATGCCTTAGCCTCGACCTGGAAGATGAGTGACCACAAGGAAGAGGACACTTTGATAGCTTTTGATTGGGGTCATGCACACAATGGTTATGTCAAAGGAAAACAGTGAGCCAAGTTAATGAGACAACTATATGGATGCAAATCCATGAACTGCACAGATAATTATTGTACTGGATTATGAAAATTTACTCTTAGATTATGAGAAAAAATGAAAATTTTATGCACAAATTGTGAACTAATATGCTTGTTGATTTGAAATGTTGTAGAAAAATGATGAATGATGAATATCTAGGAAATTACCATACTATGAGAGAAAAGAAGGTGATGTTGGAGCAACTGAATGACAAGGGCATAAAATGAAGGAAGTCCAATGGACTTGTTGTAGCTGGATTTATGGAAGCCACAACTCTGAAACTTCATGGTCGAGTGCACTAAAGCCCTGGAGATAAGTGGAACAACTTGAGGGAATGCATGGTAGAGAAAGGGTTCATTTCCTTGGGTTGTGCAGGGCTGAGAGGGAAGGAGAGCGTATTGGTTGGAACTGCTGCCAGAAATATAAATTATGAATATCATTATACATGTTTTGGGTCGGAATGCCTTTGTATACATGTTTAATTTTAGGCCAGAGTTCCTATATATATAAGATTGGGATGGATTTTCTGTGTGGATTAAGGCCAAGGGGCCTAGATTTGTAATGTTTATAACATTGGAATGGTGTTTTGAACTAAGGACAGTGCCAAAATAAGGGGAGGGGGATGTAACATCCTAGTTCTAACCCTTATGAACTATAATGTATTATGTAAATATGACTCAGGCTTGTGAGCTGGTAAAGTTGAAAAGGGGAGAGAGTGCCTAGGAAATGTAATACTTCATATATATTAATAAAATACACCACTGGATGCAAGACCGACAAGGACAAAATAGATAGAGGCTATGATTCCACGAGAGAGGGGGCTTGAGGGGTAAGTCTTTTTATTATTATTTATTTACCCATAATTGATTTTATGGATAAATGGGGTTACATGAGCTTCTTGGGAGGGAGGCCATGTGGCTCTTGTCTTCATGTAATTATTTAAACATACCTTGGGGGTTGTTTTGGGGTCATTCTTTCATTGGGTTCACTTGTTCTTTGTAATGTCCCCCACCTCTTAGAGAGGCGATGAGGAGACTCAGTGCTCTGGGCACCCCCACTAGGTCATAGTCTCACACTGAAGGGGGGAAAGTCAAGAAGTTAGAAGTTATATTTTTAAGTTGACTTAAGAAAGGAAAAGGATAAAGGAGTAAAAGATAACTCAACATAAGAATAGAAGATTAACCCTAGGAGTTAACCTAACTCAACAGAGAATTAGAAGGAAAAGTATAAGTAAGAGGTTGGGGTGCACCTATTACTCATTCTGGTTTTGGATTAGAATTTTCTATTGCTCTTGGGAATTCAGTTTGGGGGTTTTGCTGTACAAACCCTTGTGAGCAACTCAGTGGTGAAATATCCACTCACCTTGTTCCGCAGCTTGGTCTCGGGGATGAAAGACTCCTCCACACCATTCTAGTCTCAACCCATCTCCATCTAGCACTTCAAAAGGTAGCAAGTTATATTGTTCTTGTGTTTCTAGCAAGGGCGCACCATCATCTGGAGGGAGGTTCGATCCAGCTTATCCTGAGGGCCTGGGGCCATTCCGACAGTTGGGTTTTGTTTGCAATGGAAGGACCATCGGTTTGAGGGATTTTCTAGAGGATTATCATCATTCTACATTTGTCTGCAAATTGGGACGTCTTGGAGCCATAGGGGACGTCCTATAATTCAGTAAAACTCAGATCTAGGGAGATCTGCTTGAGATCTGAGTCTGAAACTTCTCCCACGGGATTCTCATAGCCCGATCTATATTCTTGGAGAGTTTCAGAGAATTTGGAGGCCTCCTTCATCAGGGCCGAACCAACTAGGGTTTCAGTCATCCAG
>ML791536.1:271480-295865 GCA_009831015.1 Picea engelmannii
TCAGTTTGGGGGTTTTGTTGTACAAACCCTTGTGAGCAACTCAGTGGTGAAATATCCACTCACCTTGTTCCGCAGCTTGGTCTCGGGGATGAAAGACTCCTCCACACCATTCTAGTCTTAGCCCATCTCCATCTAGCACTTCAGAAGGTAGCAAGTCGTATTGTTCTTTTGTTTCCAGCAAGGGTGCACCATCATCTGGAGGGAGGTTCGATCCATCTTATCCTGAGGGCCTGGGGCCATTCCGACAGTTGGGTTTTGTTTGCAGGGGAAGGACCATCAGTTTGAGGGATTTTTTGGAGGATTATCATCATTCTACATTTGTCTGCAGATTGGGACGTCTTGGAGCCATAGGGGATGTCCTGTAATTCAGTAAAACTCAGATCTAGGGAGATCTGCTTGAGATATGAGTCCGAAACTTCTCCCACGGGATTCTCATAGCCCGATATATATTCTTGGAGAGTTTCAGAGCATTTGGAGGCCTCCTTCATCAGGGCCGAACCAACTAGGGTTTCAGTCATCCAGTGGGGCACCCCATTCAGTGGGAAATTCAGATCTACGGGGTTTGAGAGTGGATTTGGGAATTTGGACATCTGGGTTGTCCTTACAGTTGCCCGATCTATCATTTGGCATATTTCTCAAGATGATTGGACACTTTTGGTAGAAGGGCAGAATTATTGAGGGCTTCATCATTCTAGTAGGACGTGGCACTTTCCAGCTTGGAGGTTGAGCATTAGTATGGCTCAGATCTGCTTGATTCAGTCTTCATTGTATATCCAGCCTTTGGAAGCTTATTTTGTATTGTCGGGAGCATCTTGTAGCAGCTCATATCTATTGCTTGTACGGCCATATGAGGTTTATGCCAGATCAACCATCTATTGTATTGATCTTACATTACTCATAATAAAAAGGTCAGATCTTTGTTTTTGCTTCTACATCTTAAATATATTGTGATCTCCACGTGTTGATGAATCTTGTATGCACTTAATAACTCAATAAATTAGTATTAGTTAGTGATTCCAAGAAAGAATTTGTCTTGGGATCATTACATTCTTCTTTCCTCTTCACTCATTGTTGCTAGTTCGTATGCTCTTGGGATGATCATGGAAACAAATGGTAGGAAGAGGAGAACCATTGATGAATGGATGTAATAATTATTGATCATTCCAGGAGGGAATGGATGCCTGTGTGCATGATCTTGATGGCAGTTCAGATAGAAATGTCCATGGCTACAAGTCTTGAGAGTCCCGGTAGGGAGATTATTGACTAGAAGCACTGGAGCCTTGGAAGGAGATGGACAGCCTGAGGGTCTGCATGGCAGAGAAGGGTGTCCATTCTCTTGGGGTTGTGCAGGCTCGGTAGAAGAGAGTTGGTGTACTTGGATTGTTGTGAGTGATGAAAGGCATGTGATAGCTTGAGTGTTGAGAAGCATGTTAGTTATGAGACTGATGATAGTTCATATTGGACTGTCCACAATTGAGAACCCTTGGAGTTCTAGTAGGGATATTTTCTCACCAGTAGCATTGGAGCCCTGGAGAGAAATGGGACAACCTAAGGGACTGCATGGAAAAGAAGGGTGTCCATTTCTTTGGGTGGTGTAGGCTGAGGGGGAAGGAGAGTTGGAAATTCAGGTTTTGTTGTGTGGTTGGGAAACCTGAGAGCTAGTTAGCCAACTATTGTGTGTTTTAGATTTGGCCTGGGACCCATCCTTGTGGATTCCTAGCCCTGGCTCGGTGGTGACCTACTATTGAGAGTAAATGAACATCAATGTCTATGGTTGGGTAGAACGTCCTTGGTCTGCATCCAATTGGTGAATGTTTCCTTGAAAGATAAGTTCTCTCTATGTTTTCTGTGTAATGTTTATTTCCGTTGTGTATTTAATTATCTCTGATATATGTATTTTTAATGTGCATGTCTGTTGGATATTTGTTGTGCATGGCACATTTCTTACTTCTTTATGTTGTAGCCTGGAGCTTGTCTTATGCATGTGATTTTCATGCCTCTTAATTAACTTAGAAGCAATTTGAATTGAGATAAGTCACTTTGAAGTGATTCCCTGGACTGTAGTGTGCCTCGCCTTCAAGTGGTTGGGTTTGTTGCAGCTGGATATAGTGGCATAACCCTTCCTGTGGGTGGCTGGGTATGTTACAATTATACATACGACTTTCCCCTTGCTTCATTTTGCACCTAAAAACCTATCGTTCAGTTGGAATGATGGCAGTCCTTTCCTTTGTAATGGTTTGAATGTTCCTTTCTTAAACCTAAGTGAGCAGTGTTTCATTCCAATCGTTTCTTGGTGAAATAGCAATAAATTAGTACTAGAGAACCTTCATTATATTTTGGTTTTTAACGTGTTCATGACATCATAATACAATGCATTCTCTCATCTTCGTTATCGTCGTGGTGATGATTGGAAAGGAAAACTATAGAGAATGGTATAAGAATGTCAAGAGCATACTAATATTTAGGATCTATGGAAAGGGATTTGCAAAGAAAAACAAATCCCCTCACAACAACAAAACTACTAAAGAATATACAGAATCAGAAGAAGAAGAAGAGGAATCTGAAGAAGAAGCCTCAATGTTAAAGATGAAGAGTAGAAGACCTTGTAAAAAAATAGTCATACTGACCATAGACAAAGAATGTGAAATATGGGAAGACAAATAATAGAAGGCATATGCAGTAATCTTTGTGCCAGTAAGTGAAGAGGTGAGTCATCATATTTCCTCCAGTAGTGATTTCTATGGCACCTTGAAAATATTGAATGAGTTATATGAAACACATTTTGATCTTGAACTCATACAACTAATGTTTAAGCTCTTCAACCTAGAGTTGAAGAATGATGACCCTATGGCTTTGGCTTCAGAAATCACATCCATAATGCATGAAATTGAAGCCACCAGAGAGAATATTCATCTCCCTCTCACGGCCTTCATTAAGGTCCCCTACCCCATATACTCTCACTACCTTTAATTACTGCAAGAAATTTATCAGATGAAATCCATGACTTTTCAAAAAATGGTAATGAAAGTTGCAAATCGTGATAAATCCTTTGGAAAGAAGCTAAATCCTTCAACCAATGAAAATGTTTACCTTATGCAAAAATACAAGAGTAAATCACCTAATATTTTCATAGGATAAAGCAACAGAAGAGGACGGGGATGTTGAAGAAAGAGTTTCAGAGGTAGGGGGGTAGACACAACCATAATGATAGATCCAATCTCCATTGTTCCTAGTGCAAAAAGAATGGGTCACATAAAGAATAAGACTGCAGATAACCATGGGACAAGATTAGAGAATATGGATAGAATAATAAAGAATACAAAGGTAAACCCACAAAACCAACAAAAGGCAATCCACCTGAATTTTCCCATTACATTTTTTCTCACTGCAATATAGGAGTAACAAAATATTTATTTAACACTACATATGGTCCTTGGAAAGATACATGGCTTCTTGACATAGGCTCAACCTATCATATGACATTATGAAAATATTTTTTTGAAGACTTCAATGAAAATGTAGATGGCATAGTGTATTTTGCAAACAAGTCCAACCTCAAACCCTCTGGAATAGGCACCATCAATCTTAAGCTTCCTGGACTCCTGGATTCTCTTTTTCACGATGTATTCTATCTTCCTAAGATGAAAAGGAGCTTTCTTTCCCTTGTGATCATCATACAACAAGACCACTATCTTCACATGATCAATGGAAAAGTTGAAGTGAAAAAGGATTCTCATAACATCCTTGTTATGACCAGAATGGAAGATGGAAGATTGTTGAAGTTGAATGGGACATCTTCCCATACACACAATGTTGCATACTTCTCTGATCATAGTGAAGGTATAATTTCATATAGTCTTTTGTGGCATGCTATATTTGGTCATATCAACTATAGAAGTCTTTGTTTAATGATAAAGAATGGAATTTCTAGTCTGCCTATCATTCCTAGAAAACTAAAACAATGTGATGTGTGTATTCTTGGAAAGCATAGCAAACATCATTTCCATGATTCTACTTCCAGAGCATGTAGAAAGGTTGAACTAATTGATTCTAATTTAATATGTGGCCCTATGCTTGTTCCTTATTCAAATGGAAATAAATATATAATTTCGTTTATTGACGATTGCACCAGGATGTGTTGGGTGTATTTGTTAAAAGATAGGTCAAAATCTTTTGAAACATTTAAAAAATTTCTTGTATCGATTCAAAATGAAGCTCAATCTCGTATTGTCTCTCTTTGCACTGATAATGGAAGAGAATATGCATCTAATGAATTTGAAAGTTGCCTTTTCCAACATGGGATAAAACACCAAACGACAGTTCCATACAATCCTCAACAAAATGATGTAGTTGAACAAATGAATAGGACACTCCTAAATATGGTTTGTTCCATGATATTTTTCAAGAATGTTAAATTGTTATTTTGGTCCAGTGCAATTCTATGTGCAATTTATGTCAAAAACATGTGTCCATATTATGTTATAAAATAAAAACAAATCCTTATGAAATGTGGTATGGCTACATTCCTTCGGTGAGGCATCTCAAGGTATTTGGTTCCACTTGGTATGCTTTAATTCCTAAGGAGAAAAGAAGCAATATCGATGCAAGGAGTCAAGAGTGCATATTCTTGGGGTACTAAAATACAACCATGGGGTATCATCTTTATAATGAGAAAAACAAGAAGTTCATCCTTTCCAAATATTTGATCTTTATTTAATCCACTAAGAAATATGAAACTGTTGAGAGGCATCTTGATCATCTAGATAGATTCACTCATGTAAAGACATATCATGAATTTGATGATGAGATTCCACATATTGAAGGGGGGATCCCTATCCTGGGTAAATATATAGAATATCCTTTTGAAGCACCAACTTCCCCTTTTGAAGAAGTTCCTACCACTTCATCAAAACCTGAAATTCAATTGGATGATGTGATTAAGAAGATTGAAAAGTTGAGGTTTGATGAGAACTCAACACCATTTGAATTAGTCGAGCAACTTGGACCATATCAAAAAGTTCCACCAAAAGGGATCACAAAAAAACTTGAAAGTGTTCATCCTAATGCGGTCGGGAAGATAGGAACCAGATTGTCCTCAAAACTAGATGGAGGTAATGTAGATGATTCAAACTCAAGTGATGTAGAAGATATGGATGCTTCATATGATTGTGAGTTGAATTTATCTACTAACTGTGAACCGATTCCTTTAAAGAAGCCACTTCTCATGATGAATGGAAAGAATCCATGCATAAGGAATATGATGCTCTCATCAAGAATGGGACATGGAAGTTGGTGGACCCTCCATATGGAAACAAATCGATTGGTTGCAAGTGGGTATTCAAGAACAAGTACAGATCAGATGGCTCACTTGAAAAGCACAAATCAAGGCTCATGGAAAAAGGATTTTCATAGAAAGAAGGTGTTTATTATGAGGATACATTTCCTCCCATAGAAAAATGGGAAACCATTCGCACTTTATTTTCCATGGAAACACATAATGGATGGAAAATTCATCAAATGGATGTGAAGATTGCTTTATTGAATGGATACTTGAAAGAGAATGTGTTCATGTCTCAACTAGAAGGATTTGTTGTGAAGGGACAATATCATAAGGTATGCAAGATCATCAAATCCTTGTATGGATTGAAAAAAGCACCGCAAGCATGGTATGAAAAGATAACAGAGAATCTCCCGAAATTGAATTTCAAGCATTTCAACCTTGATGATGGAACTTTGTTCGTCAAGAAAGTTGGAAACATTGTTGTATATCTTGTAGTATATGTAGATGATTTTTCATAACTGGAATAATGAGAAGTACATTGCATCCATAAATAAATAGTTGAATAAAGTCTTTGAGATGACATATTCATTACTATTTGGGCATTGAAGTGATACATAATTCAAACTACACATTCATCTCCTAGAAGAAGTACATTGGAGAACTTTTGAACAAGTTTGACATGGCTGAGTGCAATCATGTTTCTAATCCAACTAAATAGAATTTGAAACTCACACCAAAATAAGGGAATTAATTTGAGGATGCAACCAAGTATAGACAACTTGTGGGAAGTCTTATCTATCTTACTACCACCAGACCAAAAATTTCATTTTTTGTTATGATTCTTTCCAAGTTCATGTAGAAGCCTTGTGAAGGACATTGGTATGCTACAAAGAGAGTTCTAAAATACTTGAAAGGAACTCAATATTTTGGACTCAAGTACTCTAAGGTATATGACTTCAAACTGATCGGATATTTTGATTCAGACTTTGATGGGGATAAGTGATCTAGATTTATGAGAGGAACGAACTGATTAACATATTGAATACAATAAACACATAGATATGAAGAACAACAAAGATATCTAGTGAAAAATATCTTCTATTGAATAAATGAAATAGGTTGAAACTATAAAACTACAGAATTGAAACACTTGCTCGAATGGTGGTAGCTATATCTAAGAAGAGATGTGGTTGGTACATCCATCCATCTAAGTAGAATGATTACAATGACTCTCTAGAGACCTTTTTAATAGTACTCATGAATGCTAAAACCCTAAACATCCAAAAACCTAATGCTAGGAGATGAAACACCAAAATTTGTGTGGGCCCCTATGGGTAAGTTGGTACCTCAACTTCCCGGGGTAGTAACTTTTTCATACGACCTCCATTTTAGGTGCGTGATAGCCCGTTGGAAAGGTATTTTAGAGAAACACACATTACATTGTCAAACTCTAACTCCATCTATATTTTGACTATGGTGAGCCAAAAAAACACTATTGAGGGCTCCAAAACGACCCTGGGAGTACAACAAGATGTTTTGACATGAAAAGATACAAAATAATCCAGTTGGATTAGGTGGGAGGCCACCAGTATCCACCTAGAAGATATGTAGGGCTTCAAACATTCCCGAAAGTGTAGAACCCACAATTACAAAGTAGTATAGAGGAACGTGTTGAACTAAAAATTTTCAAGAGGAACCAGTTGGAATAGGTGGGTGGCCACCAATATCCACGTGGATTATTACTCCCCCCTTAGGAAGAAATGGTATCCATTACATTGATATCCCCCATTAGGTGAGGAAACTTCTATTGAATTTGTCCCCAGGTGAGCCACTTTCATTGGTGTAGGATTTGTCCTTTCCTTACAACCCGATAAAGCTAGATCCTCTGTTGGTGAGTGACCTTGACCTATGTGTCCACTATCTTATTAGTGGATCCCTATTCCATGCATTCAGGGTTGAGGTATGTTGGTGTCAATTGTTCTGCGATCTCTGAGGTGTCTAATAATGGTGGAAAATATGGTCGAAGGAGGTCCACATTGAACACTAGGTGCAAGCCAAGGAAGGGTGGAGTGTTGAGATCAAAATCACTTCTACCCACAACCTTGGTGATAGTGCAAGCCCCATAGATAAGTGGGCGGAGCTTCCAATGGGGCCTTGTAAGACGCTCCTTCTAAAAATGTAACCATACTTTGTCTACAACATTAAACTGGTGCGGAACCCTATGTTGAGCATGTCGTTTCTTGTACATAGAATTGGATTTCTGCAAAATATCATGGACCTATTGGAGGATGTGTTGAATCGTCTCAATGAACCTGGTGGATTTTTCGGTCATAGAATGAAAATGGGAAGAGTATTTATGTGTGGTTACAAGAGGTAGTGCAACATCAATGGGACCCAAGGGTTGGAATCCCAGCCCCACCTGAAATGGGCTATGGTCGGTGGAGATATGGAGAGCCATGTTGTAACTGTGTTGAACATAGGGGAGAATCTCACCCCATGTACGCGGATTCTTAGAGCTATACATGCGCAGGATGTGCAAAATCATCCAATTGACGACCTATGTTTGGTTGTCTTTTGGGGGGTGGAAAGTAGTGGAATTAGTGAGCTTGGTGTCCGACAATGACCAGAGACTCAACCAAAATGTGTTGAGGAACTTGTTTTCCTATCGAAGATGATGGTCTGTGGTATCCCAAAATGGACCCACACTCGTTCGAAGAAGAGCTTGGCAGTATCTGTCGTTGTAATATTATTGTTGTAGGCTGTGAGGATGGCCATCTTCGAAAATTGATCAACGACCACAAATACACAGTCATTACCTTGCTTGGTGGATGGAAGGCCAGACACGTAATCCATAGAGATGGATTTCCAAGGCTTCTCGGGAGTAGGAAGAGGGGTGTATAAGCCTTGATTCTTGATGGTTGGCTTGGAAATGGCACATGAAGTGCAAGATATGATATACTTGCTGACGTCCTATCAAAGTTTTGTCTAATAAAAAAAAATTTGTAGAACGACCACAGTTTTCTCCACACCAAAATGTACATCCATCCGACTATAGTCAACTTCTGAAATCATCTTTTCATGCTCGCTTGCAGAAATACAGAGATGGACCAGATGGCATAATAGTCAGTCCTGAATTTGAAAATCAATGACATTCGTGCCTCTACCCAAGATGATAGGTGATGGTGAAGTCTGGATCTTGTTGATAAATTTGGGGCCACTTAGATGCCTCATGTCCACAGGAATGGAGCATAGTGTTGAGTCCAGCGATGGGAGGTAGACTGAGGCAGTCAGTGACACAATTTGTGCTCCCTATATTATACTTGATGTTGATATGGAATAATTGCAGGTAGGTGGACGACTTTTGATGGCGGTCATTCTGCAGTTTCCCATGTGTCTATATGAACTGCAGAGTCTTGTGATCAGTGTGGATGATTGTCTCCTTTCCAATAATGTAATGTTTCCATTGACAACAAGATTGTACAATGGAATACATTTCCTTGTCATATGTGGGGTATTTGCAAACAATATCTAAGAGTGTCTCACTACGGTATTCCATCGGATGACTGTGCAGAGTGAGAATTGCACCTACAAGATAGTCATGTGCATCAGTCTCAATCTTGACTGATTGTTGTAGATCAGGAAAGGAGAGTACTGGAGTTGAGAACAAGAGATGATTTATATCATCAAATTCTCATTGTTGTTCCTTCCCCCACATGAAATTTTCCCTGTCACCACCCTTGGTCACTTGGTTGAGGGCCCATGCAATATGGGAGAATCTGAACACGAATCGTCAATAGAAGTTGGCAAGTCCCAAGAAGCTATGAAGCTCAATTAGTGTGGTCGGAGCTGGCCAATCATGGATGACTTGGATATTAGTTGGATCAACATGTACCCCATGCTCATCAACAATGTAGCCCAAGTATTGGACCCTAATCATTCCAAAGGAGAATTTTTCCAACTTGGCATATATCTTGTGTTGTCGCAGAGTGCTAAAAAATTGTTGAATATGTCGTATGTTCTCCTCCCAAGTTCTATTGAAGATGAGGATGCCATCCAAATATACCACTACAAAAGAGTTGGTGAAGGGTATCAATACATCATCCATCAACCTCATGAAAGTGGTTGGTGCATTTGTTAAGCCAAAGGGCATGACCATCCATTCGAACAGACCTTTTTTAGATTTGAAAGTTGTCTTACATACATCAGTTGGTTCAATGGGAACATGGTGGTAGCCAGACTTTAGGTCAATCTTGTTGAATAAATTTTTCCCCTTAAGTTGGTCAAGAAGGTCATCAATTTTGAGAATTGGATATCAGTTCCTGACTATGATTTTTTTTAATGCTCTATATTCAATGCAAAGTCACCAGGTCTCATTATTGTTCTGCACTAGTACAATCGGGCTTTTACAAGGGGAGGAGTTGGGTCCAATGTTCCCCTTTTGAAGAATCTCTTGGATTTGATGCTTGATTTCGCCATTTTCCATCAACGAGCGATGATAGATTGGTCCATTAGGCATAGGTTCACCAGGGGTTAGATCAATTGGATGCTTGACTTGTCAGTGTGTCGATACCCCAGTGGGTGAGGAGAGGATGTCTCTATATTCTTCTATGATCCCATCCACTTGCTTCTACTGCAAAGAGAGGCTATGTGTAGAGGCCATGGATGTGGCGACAACCTTCTACTTACTGTGAGCATGAATAAAAAATAAGACGAACTTCCTGGTCTATGAAATGACCTTATTACATTACTTAGTAGATATTAAAGAAATAGTGGTAGGCGGTGCTACCTCTGGTATCCTGTAGAATTGTCTACCCACAATAATAATAACACTACGGGGTCTAGACTCATACACAACATGACACTTCCAAAATTATGGTTGTCCTAAAAGAACATCACAAACTTCAAGGGGGAGAAATATCACACAATACCTCGTCTTTGAAATCCTTGATGTCGTAGGGAAGAAGACATTATTGGCTGGCACATATATCTCTTCCTTGGTGAATCCAACCGATGGTGTAGGGTTGCGGGTGTGGTGTCATCGGCAGGTCCAAGTGCTTGAAGACCTCTGTTGAGATCAGTTTCTTCTGAATGCCACTATGGATAATGAAATGAAGCAAAGCCCCCTTTACCCACATATGTGAGTGAAAGAGGCATTCCCCTTTCTCTGGTTCTTCTAGTTCTCTTGGATGGACTTTGGTGGTAGCAATAGTGGCACTAGCTTCAACATCGATAATTCACTTACCTCCTTATGGATTTTATTTGGAGTCATAATTGGCCCTGGACTCGAACGCCTTCAGCTCGACCACAAGTGACTTATTGGAGCAACATTCTTCAGTGTTGTGCCAAGGGATTTTATGGTATTCACACCATTTTCCCATGTCCTTCTTTGTATTTTCATTTCCCTTCTTGTGTTGTGGATTTGACTGGATGTCTTGAGAGTGGCCATCTTTTCTCTTCCCCTTTTTGTGTGGCTTGGGGCCTCCTTTTCCCTACTTTAGTTGTGAGGAGTTTGCAAATCCAAACTCTCGCCTCTTCTACTTCAATTTCTTCTCAATCTTGACAACATATCTATAAGTCATACCCAATGAGGCGATGTCCAGAAACTCCATTTATGTTTGAATGTATATATGCAAATAGTCGTGGTATTTGAGCACCAGATGTCACTCAGAGTCTTTGATACCCAATTTTGTTCCCATGGTATGGAAAATATTCGTGAAATATGGTACTCTTTGGTCTCTTTCTTGAAACAGGGTGGTCCATCTGGTGTACTGGTCCTCACAGCTCCCAAAGGGGTAGTACTCTTCTTTAATGGATTCCTGGAAGGAATACCATGTAGGGGAAACCACAAATATTGCAGATTCCTCTATGGCCCTTTTCTCAGAGTAAGTATCCCATCATTCCTTAACATGGGGGACGACCTTGAGGAGTGGAAAAGTAATATTTTCCCTATCAGAAAAATTGTGGACCATACCCTTCGAGCAGATTCAGCCATTTATCTACAGCACCCGCATCTATTAGTCCTTCAAATAATGGAATATAAAAATTTACATGTACCTTGAAGGGGGTTGCATGGCTGCTTGATGAAGATGCTTCTCTTGTGGGTAGCCACTAAAGGATTTGTGCAAAGTTGTCCATCATTTCATTCATTTATCATGCAAGGGCTTCCTCGAGCAATATTTTAAAAGGATATCCTTCTCCATCATATTTCTTTATGTTTCCCATGGGTTTTTTCGATCTTAGTGCATCTGACATTGCAACGGCTTGATTGGTTCGAGTCCCAACTTATTGTACCCAGATCTTGTCGGGGACATGCACGAAGAAAAATAAGTGAAGAGAAGATCACTTTGATACCACTAATCCATATTTAGGAGTGAAATGAACTGATTAATAGACTGAATACAATAAACACATAGATATGAATAACAACATAGATATCTAGTGAACAATATCTTCTATTGAATAAATGAAATAGGTTGAAGTTGTAAAACTGCAGAACTAAAACACTTTCTCGAATGGTGGTAGCTATCTCTGAGAAGAGATGTGGCTTCTATGTGCATCCATCTAAGAAGAATGATTACAATGAGGCTCCAGATACCTTTTTAATATTACTCATGAATTCCAAAACCCTAGACATCCAAAATTCTAACCCTAGGAGATGAAACGCAAAAAGTTATGTGGGCCCCTATAGGTAAGTTGGTACCTCAACTTCTCGGGGTTGTAACATTTTCATACGACCTCCATTTTAGGCACGTGATAGCTCGTTGGAAAGGTATTTTAGATAACTACACATTACGTTTTCAAGCTCTAACCCTATCTACATTTTGATTATGGTGAGCCAAAAAAACATTGTTTAGGGCCACAAAATGACCCTGGAAGTACAACAAGATCTGGTAACATGAAAACATACAAAATATGCTCGTTGGATTAGGTGGGAGGCCACCAATATCCACCTGGAATATGTGTATAGATTCAGATAGCCCTAGAAGTGTAGAACCCACAATTACAAATATGTACAAAAGAACGTGTTGAACTAAAAATTGTTAAGAGGAGCCAGCTGGAATAGGTGGGTGGTGACCAATATCCACTTGGATCAATAAGAAAAATGGAGTATCAACTTTAGTTTATATCATGAGTCTTGGATCAACATTTGTCTTCTGGATATCATGCAGATGGTCATTTCTAGTAGATTCCACAACAACGGTAGAATATGTGGTAGTTCCAGAATCGACAAAGGAGATTGTGTGGCTCAAGAAAATAATTGAAGATTTGCAGGAGAAACAAGTGAACTCTACTCTTCTTCTAGTTGATAATACTTTTGAAATCAAGTTGGAAAAGAATCCAAGATTCCATTATTGAACTAAGCACATCAACACAAAGTATGACCTGCTTCGATATCATGTAGAGGCCAAGACTATTCACTTGCTACATTGTTCCACAAATGAGGAAATTGCAGGCATCTTCACCAAAGCGCTTGGAAGAGAAAAAATTGAGAAGTTCATAATGATTCTTGGACTCACACACACCCCTTCGAATTAATGGGGGGAATTTTGGACTTGTAATCCCTCGTGGATACTTTACTTGTAACATAAATGTAAATATGAACAGTCATAGATGATAGGAAGTGGCATACATTACGAGTAACAATGGTTGCATTATTCATGTATTTATTGAGCTTGTTGTTAATAGAATAATAATTCTTGGCCAATGTTTGGCCTGACACAAGACAATTGTAATTTTAACCTCGAAAATGAAAAAGTGTGCTACTAGAAGCACCACCTTCTGATTCAAGGGATGACTTTAGGGATTTTTCTAGCAACATTATGGATCATGGTTGCTAAATGTTGTAATTTTATCCCTGAAAAAAAGGGTGCCACTAGTGACATGACATTTTGAAAAGACGGTAAAAGAAACCACCAAATATGACCTCTAAGAAAACAAGGACTCTTGAGGGTTCGATCAAGTTGGTGTTGGAAATAATGTTTTCATTGGTGTTGGAAATAGGGTTCTCGTCAAGAATTTGAGCAATGGATCTTAGATGAGATGTCAAACATGTATGAGGAGGATGTGATGAATTCATTATAGATATAAGCAACACTAAGATTAAAAAAGAAGGTCTTGTTAACCATAAAAAAACAAAAATCGATAAAGGATTTATCCCACATTCATTGGGGAAATCGTGTTCAAAGGTTTTATAAAGAAAAGGTTTTATCAATCAGTTTGAATGAAAATGGGAAAGTCAAGGAAAATTGAATGTGAAGTTAACGTTTTTCATGGATAACGGTGGACCCAGAACCAGTTAAATCCTCACCATTCATCTCTGGAAGTCATTGGCTAAGATCAAAGGAATGGGGCCCAATACCTGGTAGGAAAACTCAGCCACATCAACTCCATGATAGTAGCCTCATCAGTGCCACATATCCATCCAGATGAGTGCTACATCAAAGGGAGTCTATTTCAATGCCATAAAAAGAAACTCTATAGATGCCACGTGCAGTGAAATCTAGTATACATGAAGAATAATTCCATGCAAAAACCATCTCATCTACAACATCAACACAATAGATCTCAAAAATGACTAAGTATCAAGACATCAAAGAGATAAGGAAGTGGTAGAGAATCAAGAGTATGTGAATAAATGAGTGCAAACCCGCAGACCATCGGTGCAATCATAAAAAATTGGCTAAGTATGAGAAATCAGTTGGACAAAGATGTCTTGCAGACATGCGGTGAGATTTCAAAAAATTGACTAAGTGTAAAAAATGAATCAATGGGATGGAAATGTATCTGGAGCATGGTGAATAATTATCACAATGTATCGCAAAGCGTGGTGAGATCTAAAAAATCAACTAAGTATCAATACATCGCGGAGGTAACGAAGCGGCGAAGAATTGAGAGTATGTGAAAAAATAACGAGGTGAGAATGAACCTATGGACCCTCCATGAGACTTCGAGAAATTTTCTAAGTATGGTTGCAAAGTGAGTGGGGTGGAACACAAAGGTGTATTTTGAAGGTTGTGGAAGTTTTAACACATATTCCTTAGACCCGTGCACCCAAAGTCATACTTCGATGATTATCTAAGTATGGGTGCAAAGTGAGTGTAGTGGAAAACATAGGTTTATTCTAGGGACCACGAAAGTATGTATAGAAGAAATAATCAAGCCAATAGATTGACGACTAAGAATGAATCAGGGTCCAAACTGAACAATTGTTGAGGGAAAAGATTTGTTTTATGTGTCTTGATGGGTAGAGACTCAAATCGATGACTAAGCTTCAATCTGAGATCTTATCAGACGATGGTTGTAAGCTGAAGACCTAATGGTCCTGATATGATAAAAATATATCAACGGATGAGAATTGATCAAGAACCAAATCCAATGGGTGCTAAGCAATGAGGTCATTTTCGTGTTGCATTAGACAAATAATAAGAAAAGATCGAGGGTCGAGATCAAATCAAGTTTAGACCAGTTGTTTAGCGTCAAGGTTTGTAACATGAATAGATAAAGGATTGTTGACATCCCTGGTTTTGAGAATATATAGAGCCAACCTCATGGACATATTTTATGTGGACAAATCCATGCAATCAAGTACTATATAAATATCATTGCCCGATTTGTTTTTTTGTGTGTGTAGGAAGTGTGTGAAGAGTGAAGAGAGTAGAGGAAGTGAGTGTGGATCATGTGAAGAGATGCTCTAAGGATATGAGTTTCAAGGATGCCAGAGAACGAAAGGAAGATAAGGTAATCGTCTAAGGGTGGATGGGAGGTGAAAGGTCTAAAGAACTTATGAAATCAAGAATATTATGAAATGAAGGAATGTGGCGTGACAACAAAGAAAGAGCAACAATTTTATGCAAGTGAAGGTTTAATGGAAAGAGAATATTTGACATTATTTATAGATTGAGGAGATTGGTGTCTCTAGTAGGTTGACTCCTACATATTGTTGAGTTCGTGCTCAACTAAGGGGATTGGTGTCTCCTGCAGGTTAGTTCCTGCAAATATAGTAGTTGTAGGTTTGTGCCTATAGCCAAGTGTTGAGTTTTTCCTCGTCTAAGGGGATTGGTGTTTCCTGCAGGTTGGTTCGTGCAAACATTGTAACAATAGGTTGGTTCCTACATGATTATATAAAATAATTATTTTATGGTTTTCTCCCATTTGGGTTTAGATGTTAAATCTTGGTGTACTATGGATTGTGTGGTTGTATTGTTATCTTTAATTGGTATAGTTGGTAAAGTAACATAAATCTTGTAAGAAAATAAAAAGTAGTCATATACTGATTCACCCCCCTCTCAGTACAAGTGTGCCAACAGTTGGTAACTATGATATTTTTATAATGATTTATAAACTAAATTACACAATGAAATTGACCTATTATCATCAAATGTTTCTAGGTCATTCTTCTTAGGAATCAATTCTATGAATGTTGCATTCAGAGACCGTAAGGATTTCCTTGGATTTCTTGATTCTTATATGACTCTTAACAACTCTTCCTCCAAAAACTTATAGAATCCTAGGTAAAATTCAACTATGCATCCATCCATGTTTGGACTCTTACAATTTTTAAATTAATGTAAAATTGATTTTGAGACATCCTTTTATACTTCCACATATAAATCCTCACTCAATTCATCATCAATCAACCTTGGGAATAAGTAAGCCACTTTTACTATATTTCCTATGTTGGACCTTAGAGGTTATTGACAAGGGATTTTGAAACGATTTACTCTTTCTTCTATAATGTCCATGAATTATCTAACCTTAGATTCTTCCTTCTTCCTTATCTCCTAGATGATATTTATATTATTCTTTTGTTTTGCATAATTTTGGGTTAATTTGTATTTTCATAGTCTTCTTCCAACCAGATAGCCCTACTTTTCAACTTCCAATCTACTTCATTTTGTTCCAACAACTTCCTTTTAACTCTCAATAGCAACCTTTAGTTATATTTTTCTTGATTTGTAAAAACTCCTCCCTTATATTTTCAAACATTAGTTTGATTTCTTCTTCTACTTATAACAACTCTTGTTGGGCATTCTATGCTTTTAACTTTGCCCATTTGTCCACTCCTTTCTTAAATTTTTCAAGTTTTTTGTAAACTGAAACATAGTTGAATTTCTTGATTTTGGTAAAATTTTCTTCTAATTTTGAAGGAATCGGCTCCTAAAACCTTCTTCATTTAACCAAGAGTGATTAAATGTAGAGGGAATAGGAATTTTATAATCTTCTTTTTCGATCTAAAGAAAAACTAGGTAGATGATATGAGGAACCTCCTTCCATTACCCATGATTTTAGTCTATTTTCTTCCTCTAGAATCTTTTCTTCTACCAACAATCTACCCAAACATTTTGAGACCCCATTGTTGTGAATTCTATAATTTATCCATGTTGGAACCAACTTTGATGGTTTCCGATCACAAGGCCCTAGATCCTCAAAAAAATTTGAAAAATATTTTTCCAATGAAATTTATCTAGCTCATTCCCACCGTACTTATCATTCCTTCAATGTAAAATTTAGATCTCCTTCAACTATGACATTGTGATTTATAAAAGACAAGACTTTTCCTAATTCCTTTGAATTGAGATCAGTCTGGATACAAGTATTTAAAAATAATATTTTACGAGTTCCATTAAATCCTTCCAAATTTTCACATTGCATCTTGATCTTCCATTAAAATATACAAATTGAAGGGCGATTGTTTTAAGCATGAAGAGATAACAACTTCTAGTTTGGATCCCTCACACATTGTTTCTTAAATCATTATTGCATTGGGATTATAAGTTTTAAATAGTCTTTTGAGGCTTATATTTTTATGGGCACGCTCTACCCCTCTCTCATTTAAGGAAATGATTATCATGGGTTAACCATGTTATAGGTTTTCCCTTCTCTAAGGGTCCCCTTGATGGTCATTTTTTTTCCTTATTCTACCTCTCTTATGGATTTATTTTTTTGCTAGAGACAAGTAGAATTTTCTACGAACCACTAATGATTGAATAGGGTCTATGGCTAGTCCTCCTTCTATTCCTATCTCTTCTTTCTAATAGGAATTCTTTCTAGGTCTGAGTTTTAATTTGGATACTTTCGTTCCTTCTACTTCATGGGATGTACAACTAACTAGGGAGGTATCTTCAGAGTTTAATATCCCTTTGTCTACTTGGAAGAAACCCTTGCCATTAACTTCTGACTCAAATATATTACTAGGGACCTCCCTTTGATATGTATTACCCAATTTAGTGGCTAAATGGGAGTTCTAGGAATGGGAATTCATTAACAAATTTTCTTCTGAAGGATTTTTCTTTCCAAATGAAATATCATTGGGAGAAGGGGAATTTTCATTCTTACCTTTTCTGATGAGATCATTGAAACTACTACTTTAGTCCTTGATAACAAATATTCAAATTTTCCCTCGAGTGAATCCTTAATATGTATCTTCCAATTTCCCTCATTTCCACCCGTGGCCAATTTTTCCTTATCCTATTCTCCATTTCCTTACTCCTTGATGATGATCAAATGACTCTCAACTTCCTTCTTTTTGGTTATGAACTCCCAATTTTTTACAGAATCCACTGCTACCTTTTCTCCTTTTTATAGAAGGGTTTGGGCATGATTCTTATACATGCCAACTTGTAGCATGAAATATTAAGAATTTGAATGGGACTTTCATAGTCTAGGACTTGTAAAAATTTCCACTTGCCTCGTCTCATCTCTATTTCTTCTAGAAACCCTTCTAAACAATCAATCTCCACCAATTTTTATATCACCTTCCTATCCATCTTAGAATCTGAATCTTCCTCCAAAGCGATGAATTTTCATATTCCATCCCCAAAGCCTTCAACATGGCTTCACTCCATAATTCCATATATCATCTTGGCAATTTCACCGAAATAGGTTGCAAGTGCATGGATTATTTTACAAGGTCAAAACCCAAACTCTATCTTCTTTGGTCCAAAAAATAAGGGGCCTAGAACCACCTCCATGATAGGACCTTCTCCACATGACCCTCATCTCAGAACTCAAAAGAAATCCATCCCCGTATGAGAATGGGAAATTTTGACAAATACCCTAACATTCAAAACTAGGATTTCTCAATTCATAAGTGTAGGGATATTTTTTTATGCTTGCTTCCCCATAAAAAATATATATAGTGTTTGTTCCATTAAGTTTATAATATCTCACATACATACATATTTTCCTAACATTGGACTTACCTTTTCCTTCCTATATCTAATGCACTTATGTTTCCTTTTCTTTTCAAACCACTAGGATTGAACAAATCCTCCTTCCTTGAATTCCTTTTGACATTTCCTCTTAACTACTCTTCTTTTTTCAATGCTCCAAACACTTCCCCATGCTCGTTTCCTTGTCCATCCATTAGCCAAAATCCATCACTCTAAACCTCTTTCAATTACACATAGTTATGGAAGGATCTACCTACTCCTACCACTGGTCATAGTAAAGGATCCCCCACCTCGAGGAATTTAGAATTTACTATATATTTGACAACCTATGTTGTCTCTGGTTTAGAGAAAATCTCTATGACATCATCATTTGTCCATTCACCTTGTTCATTGTAAAATCTTAGTACCTTCTACATTTTTTTCTCTCCGCTGACCTCATTTCATGATCCTAAGTTTCTAGGTAAGTTAAAGACCTCCCATGTACCCTTGGCGATCTCCTTACCATTGGTCCTAGCCACTTTCCAAATATCTATTGACCTTATAATTGCCTCCTCTCCATCTTCAGAATAGTCTACTAATTCTTCCTCCATGCTCTCCATTATCCCTCAACTACTTGTGAATTTGAATTTCTATGGTTATTCCTTTTTTACTCTTCATCTACCTCATTTCATGATTCTAAGTTTCCAGGTAAGTGAAAGACCTCCCCTTGACTCTTGGCAATCTCCTCACCATAATCCCTAGTCACTTTCAAAATATCTATTGACCTTATAATTACCTTCTCTCCATCTTTAGAATAGTCTACTAATTCTTCCTCCATGCTTTCTATTATCCCTCAACTCCTTGTGAATTTGATTTTGTATGGTTATTTCCTACCTATTTTACTCTTTTCCCACTTCATTTCATGATTCTAAGTTTCTAGGTAAGTTAAAGACCTCTGCTATAACCTTGGTGATCTCTTAGCCATCATCCCTAGCCATTTTCGAAATATCTATTGACCTTATAATTATCTCCTCTCCATCTTCATAATAGTCTACTAATTCTTTCTCCATGCTCTCCATTATCCCTCAACTCCTCATGAATTTGATTTTATATGGTTGTTTTCTACCTTTTTGACTCTTCCTCCACCTCATTTGATGATTCTAAGTTTCTTGGTCACTCAAATACCTCCTTTGACCCTTGGTGATCTCCTTGCCATCAACCCTAGCCACTTTCCAAATATTTATTGACCTTAGAATTGCCTCCTCTCCATCTTCATAATAGTATATTAATTCTTCCTCCATGCTCTCCATTATCTCTCAACTCCTTGTGAATTTGATTTTATATGGCTATTTCCTACCTTTTTTACTCTTCCTCCACCTCATTTCACGATTCTAAGTTTCTAGGTCAGTCAAAGACCTTCCCTAGACGCCTGGTGATCTCCCCGCCATCAACACTAGCCACTTTCCAAATATTTTATTGACCTTAGAATTGTCTCCTCTCCATCTTCATAATAGTCTACTAATTATTGCTCCATGCTCTCTATTATCTATCAACTCCTATTGAATGTGATTTTAGGTGGCTATTTCCTTATATACATATATAGTGTGTGGCTATTTCCATATATACATATATAGTATCAAAGGATAATTTGGATGGTTCAACCTTTTTTTTTGTCAGGATTAAGGATTAATGTTCAATGAGGTCATAGTATCCAAGGATTAATGTTCAATGAGGTCATAGTATCCATTTTCATTGAGTCTTACGGGATTATTGACATAAACATACCACCCTCCATCTAGGAAAAATGAGAGAAATTCACATAGTGCCAGAAAGGTAACGACTTCTTCACTTTGAACACTCATGTTCATGAGTGTGAAAGGAAATACAACATTTAAATATGAAGCAATGAGATGAATTATTTAAAAAAACAAATAAAAAAATTAATATAATTTAATTTAATCTTAAAATTTTGTCATTTTAAATAAATTTATTAAATACAAAGTTTTCACAATAAACTAAAATTATAATAAAAATTAGGAAATTCCTAATTATAATAAAGTTGATTATATAAAAATATATTAAAATTAATTATTTATTTTCATATTATATTTTTAAATTTAATAAAATCTAAAATTAATTTTATATTTTTAAATTTAATAAAATTTAAAATTAAAATAAATTTATAACAGGCACAATTCAAATATTAACCAACATGAATAAATGCAATAATTGAAATAAGACAAGTTGACCAATCATATTTGCCGGCAAAGGTCCTGCTAACTCACATGTTTTCAAAATCAAGGGTCCACTAAATCGCATTTTTGAAGATCTTCTTTTAATAAATTCACCGTAACATTCCATTGAATATATGGACAAGGTGAGAAATCTTGAAAAAAAACATATAATGTGTGCGTTTAATTTTGTCTATTATTGCTTATTATTTTTATGATAAAAATAATAATAGATACCATTTTGAATCTTATCCTCATAAAAAGCTTTTGGTTTCGTAATCAAGGATTATGATCTTTATCATGACTCAAAAGTTAAGTCCGATTGACTAAAGTCCAAATGCTGCATCATTACCTGGTATAATAGGTTGTGGGTAGTGTGCATTTTTTTTGAGTTATTATGTAGTTAATGGTAGGAATAGTTGCATTTTTTTATTTTATTTTTATTTGGAGAATCTCATGATGCAAGAAAATCAAAGTTTTGATGATTTAAAACTTTAATAGATTTTCAATTTAAAATAATATAAAAAAATTATGGTAAAAGTTTCATCATGCATAGAATTTGAATTATGATGTAACTTTGAGGCGGATAAAAAAAAAGGTTTGTTTTTTTTTAAAGTTGCATAAAAAAAGTGACCTATTTGCAATTAGAGTGGCTTACTTCATTAATAGTCTCGATCAAGTAAACATAATGGTTCATCATCTAAGAATACATCAAATCACGAAACCACTCCCTAAGAGATTGATGGGAAAGGGGGTGTGGAACCAAGACCAGGTTCCAACAAAAAATGCAAAACCCTATTCTCTTGTCCTCACAGCAAAGGAAAATTTGAATCATGCAAGTTGACAACACCATTACTAGTTAGTTTAGAATTATTTTTTTTTGCTCAAGTGTTGCTTTGCCCTTTCAATTTGTTAATTTGGAAGATAAATATAAAGTGAGAGTTGATCAAAATGTAGAAGCTCCTATGGAAGGTGATGTTCAGTAAGATTTAGTGGAGGTTTTGAGCCCTTACCAAATTGATGATTAGAACGACCTTGATATGCTTATTGCTTCATGCGGTTTTGAGCCCTTACCAAATTTTCATTGAGAGTCCAAAGAATGGTCATGCAAACGGTAAGATTGTGGTTAACCTCCTGAACCTTGGAGACACCCAACATCTATGGGATAATTGATGGTGTCTTTTTTCCATAGACTGCTTCAAAAGGAGTCATGCGAGTAGTAGTATGGTAAGAGGTGTTGTACCACCATTCAGCTAGGGGTAACCACTAAACCCATTGATATTGTCTATCATACGTAAAACACCTCAAATATGTTTCCAAACACTCGTTGACCGCTTTTGTTTGACCATCAGTCTAGGGATGATAGGTTGTGATGAGATGCAATTGAGTTCCCTGGAGCCTGAATAATTCTTGTCAAAAATTGTTGGTAAACTTCGGATCACAGTCATAAATAATAGAATGAGGTGTGCCATGGAGTTTGAAAATATTATCCATAAATATTTGAGCCACGGTGGATGTTGTGAATGGGTGTTGAAGAGCACAAAAATGAGCATATTTGGAAAGGCAAACCACTGCCAACATGATGACTGACTTATTTCCTTATTTGGGTAAGCCAATAATGAAATCCATAGAAATATTTGTCCAAATAGTAGGTGGAAGTGGAAGTGGTTGTAGTGTAACAAGAGGTTTGGCAGTCTCACCCTTATTGCATTGACATGTATCACATTAGGCCACAAAGGTGTGGATGTCCTATTTCATACCATCCTAGAAGAAAGATCGTTTGACCAATTCATAAGTTTTGGTAAAACTTGAATGGCCTGCTGTAAGTGAAGCATGAAACTCAAAGAGCACCTTGGTTTTAAGGGCCAACTGTTTTCTTAAATACAAGCAACGTGTATAGAAAAACTCTTCATTGTGCCAAGAGTACCCTAGAGCAACTTGGGGATCCTATTGAATTTTTTGATGAGGCTGGAAATTTTGGGGTCTTAGAACCATTCCTATTGAACATCCTAAAGCTAGTTAGAAACAATGAATGAGGGGGAAAAGAGGGACCCATCTTCTTCATATTTCCTTGAAAGGGCATCAACCACCACATTTTCTTTTCCCTTCTTGTAAAAAATCTCATAATCATATCCAAATAGCCTGGTCACCCATTTTTGTTTCTCCGGGGATAAAATTCATTGTTCCAGGAAGTAGTTGAGGATTTGATGATCCATTTTAATTTGGAAGCATTGTCTCAATAGATAAGGGTACCAGAGATCCACTGCATGCAAAATAGCCAACATTTCCTTTTCATAAATTGATTGGCCCAAATGTCGCTCCGATAAAAAAAAATTGGTGAAAGCCAAAGGTCATCCATCTTGCATGAGGACTACCTCGATTCCTCTCCCTGATGCATCACATTCGAGAACAAAGGTCTTGGTGAAGTTAGGTAGGGCCAGTACAAGAGTAGTGCACATAGCTTCTTTCAAGGCTAGGAATGATTGGTTAGCTATTGAAGTCCAACTAAAAGCATTCTTTTTAAGGAGAGTTGTGAGAGGAGCCACAATTTTTCTATAATTTTGAACAAACTTGCAATAATAGCTCGTTAAACATAGGAATCCATGAATACTCTTAAGAGTTTTAGAGCGAGGCCAATTATGCATAGCTTCAATTTTCTTAGGATCCACCCTTACACCATCCTTGTCAACAATATGACCTAGGTACTCAACTTCAAAGACGCCAAAAGAACATTTACATTGTTTGAGGAAAAGTTGGTTCTTGGAGAGGAGACAAAGAACTTGATCTACATCGGTGAGATGGGCTAGCCACATTTTACTATAGATGAGAATATCATCAAAGAAAACTAGCACAGAATGATGGAGAAAAGGATGAAAGACATGATTCATGAAACTCTGAAAAGTGGAGGGGGAATTACAGAGACCAAAGGGAATGACCAAGAACTCATAGTGGCCCTCATGAGTGCAAAATGCAATCTTAGGGATGTCTTCCTCTTTCATACATATCTAGTGTTAGCCATAGTGGAGGTCAATTTTGGTAAATTATTCAGCCCCATTGAGTTCATCCAGAAGTTCATCTATGACAGGAACGAGAAATTTGTCCCTGATGGTAAGTTTGTTAAGGGAACATAAATCAGGACACATGTGCCAATTGTCTTCCTTATTGAGAACCATGACAACAAGGGAATAATAGGGGCTAGTATTGGAACAAATAACACTGACTGTTGATTAAGGTTGGTTGTCATTGATGTCAACCCTTGAACAAAGCCCTGTAGCACAAAGGTTTAGGTAATGGACCCAATATTGTTTGATGTAAATATGACTCATTAATGTTTTGTCATGGTTGATAAGAAGTAAATATGGATGAACTCCAAAGTGGTCCCCTTATGGTGAAATCCCTCATGGGAAGATGCTTTGTGGAGTAAGAGAACCCATGCTTAATTGTGGAGTAATGAGATGAAGGAAAGTGAATTTGTCAAGGAAAATATCCTATATGGATAATGCTTGTCATGTAATTTCCGGTGGTATGCACAATGTCACATAACTCCTCACGGTTTGAGAGTTATGGCCTTATGAAGTTGGAGGACCCTCATATGTCATCTAGAAGCCACAAAAGGTCAAAGTAGT
The DNA here is from genome assembly GCA_009831015.1 of Picea engelmannii. Classification (NCBI taxonomy): domain Eukaryota; kingdom Viridiplantae; phylum Streptophyta; class Pinopsida; order Pinales; family Pinaceae; genus Picea; species Picea engelmannii. The sequence goes on from ML791536.1 coordinate 295,770, forward strand.
CAAAGTGGTTTAAGAGATTTTAAAAGGTAAATAATAAAGTGAAGTGATGACTATATTATAATTCAAAGTGAATACAAAATAAATTGTTTCAATAAT
>ML791536.1:304193-317941 GCA_009831015.1 Picea engelmannii
ACCAAGGATATCTAAACCGGAATTCTGAGTGAAGGTGAAGAAAAGAAGGCCGAAATGCAAGGAAGGATAAATTCTTTTGATGGTGCTTTCTAAGGTATGTTATTTACAGGTCATCTCACCATTTTCGCTATAACTTTTTTTCTGTATTGATTCAGACCGTGAAATTTCTATGAAAGTGATAAAACATATCCAAGTATCTGTGGTAAAAAATTCAGCTTGTGGGCCATTATATTTTGGGAGTTACACTCCGTGGAAAATAGGGTTTGTGGACAATCCTGAAACTAGTCAAAATCAGGTGTTTCGGGTAAAAACATAATAAATTATTCATAATAGATCCAAATTCAGTGAGACCAAATATGTTGGTTAGGGTACAATCTGTAGTATTCTTTGTATCAGTTTCAGATCAATTCATCAAATATTTTGTCTGGGGCACACTCTACAAGGTTGCTCTCTAGAATAAGCCAGAATTCAACAAGGTATGTCATTTTTGATATAACTCCTTTTTTGAGAGGTTCCAAGCAGTGACACGTGGAGGAATTTCATAAAAAAAATTGAATAAAATTGTGTATCAGTTTTCAATCTTTATACATTACAGGTTCAAAGTTATGATTACTTCAAGTTAGGGTTGTTGACTAATCCAAAACTAGGCATGTGAGACTAAAGAAAAGTTTGATGAAAATGATAGTCTCTTGTTTTTAAAGTTAAGGAAGGTTTGTAGGAATGTGATCATATACACCAGGTCTATTAAAGAGCTAAAAATCAGATTTTGATGATGAAACTGATGAGGGCTTTTGGTTGTGGTACATGTTGAGTACATGGTTAAGACAAGTAGTTGATGAGTTGACGCACATACATGAGGTGTATAGTTGATGATATTGGTACATATTGATGAGTCATAGTTAATGAGTAGTTGAAACATGATTGGTACATAATTGGTACATGGTTGGATTCACTTGTTTATGGTACAGGTTGATTACAGGTTGGTGCATGGCTGATGCATTTGTTTATGGTATAGGTTGATTACAGGTTGAGGTACAGGTTGATGCATGGTTGATGCGTGGTTCAGATTTATCGGTACAGGTTTACAATGGTATATCTCACAGTGATAGTGTGACAGTGGTTCCATCATTCTACTTCTACTTCAGGGTGGTAGGATTGGGTAAGGATAGGTGGTTGTAGCCACCTTCTGATTGTAGCCGAAGAACATTGGGGGTTGTAGCCTCCTTCTGGTTGTAGCCAGAGAATTAGGGAGTTGGAGCTTCCCTCAGGTTGTAGCCTGAGAAAATAGGGGGTTGGAGACTCCTTCAAGTTGCAGCTGGAAAACAAAGGAAGTTGGTGCTTCTAATGAATGTAATTCTTCAAGACATATAAGAAAAAGCATTCCATGGTTTTTTCCCGATTTGGGTTTCCACGTAAAACACTGGTGTACTGTGTATGTGTGTGATTGTTTATTTATTACTGCTCATTATTGGATAATAATTCTACATTGATATAACATTTGAATAAAAATGATTATAATTACGCTATTACTGATTCACCCCCCCTCTTAGCAATCCAACACTGAATGCTAACAATTCTTCGACAATTTTCTCAATTTCATTTTTTTGAGAAAAGGGGTGACAATTAGGGTGAACATTAGGAGGAAGATTTCCCAATATTAAAGGAATTGAATGGTCATTGTTTTCGTGGGAGGAGGGAATGCCTTGGGGATTTTGGAAAAAAATGGGATGGAAGGATCTAGGTGGATATTGGTGGCCACCCACCTATTCCAACTGGCTCCTCTTGATAGTTTTTATTTCAACACGTTCTTCTATAATTCTTTGTAATTGTGGGTTCTACACTTCCAACATTGTCTGAATCCCTACACAACTTCTAGGTGGATATTGGTGGTTGCCCACCTAATCCAACTAGCTTATTATGGAACTTTCCATGTCAGTACATCTTTATGTACTTCCATGGCCGTTTTGGGGCCCTAAACAATGTTTTTCTTTCTTTCCATAGTCAAACTATAGACATAGTTAGAGTTTGACGACAAAATGTGTATTTATTGAAAATACCTTTCCAACGGGCTATCACACGCCTAAAACGGAGGTCATATGCAAAAGTTATGACCACGGTAAGTTGAGGTACCAACTTACCCATTGGGGCCCACATAACTTTTGGCATTTCATCTCCTAGGGTTAGGTTTCTAGATGGATAGGGTTTTGGCATTCAGGAGTAATGTTAAAAAGGCCTCTGGAGCCTCATTGTAATCATTCTGCTCAGGCAAATGCACGTATCAGCCACATCTCTTCTCAGAGATAGCTACCACCATTCAAGAAAGTTGTTTTCAATTCTGTAGTTTTATAGTTTCATCCTATTGTATTTATTCAATAGAAGTTATTGTTCACCGGATATTCGTTGTTTTTATTTGTATCTCTGTGTTATTGTATTCATTCTGTTATTCCTTTCATTCCTCTCATAAATCTAGATCTGTGGTATCAGAGCCGTCTACTCTTCATTTATTTTTCTTCGTGCATTTCCCCGAAAATATATGCATACAAGAAGTTTGAACTCAAACCAGTCAATCCTTTGCAAGATAGGTCATGCCGAGCCTAGAAACAACCTATGGGGGATGAGAAGAAAGATGATGGAGGAGGAGATCCTTTTAAATTGTTGCTCAAGGAACCCCTTGTGCGAAAAAGGAATGAAATGATGGACAACTTTGCACATATATGTCGACGGCTGCCACAGGAGACGCATCTTGATCAAGTGGCCATGAAACCCCCTTCAAGGTACAAGTAAATTTTGATATTCCATTATTTGAAGGACTTATAGATTCAAATTCTATAGATAAATGGATGAATCTGCTCGAAGGGTATTTTTTGGTCCACAATTTTTTCAACAAGGAAAATATTACTTTTTCACTCCTAAAGGCCATCCCCTATGTTAAGGACTGGTGGGAAACTTACTCTAACAAAAGGGCCATAAAGGAATCTGCAATATTTGTGGTCACCCCCACATGGGATTCCTTCAGGGATTCCATTAAATAATAATACCACCCTGTTGGAAGCTATCAGGAAAAATACACAAGATGAACCACGTTGCATTAGGAAAGGGACCAGACGATACCAGATTTCACCAATATTTTTCATACCCTGCTCACCAAATTGGGTTTCAAAGCCTCTGAACAACATCTAGTACTCAAATATCACAATTTTGTGCATATATACATTCAAATAGAAATGGAGTTTTTGGACATCGCATCATTAGGTGAAGATTATAGATATGATGTCAAGATCGAGCAAAAATTTAAGAAGAAGAGGTGATAATTTGGATATAAAAAATCCTCACAGCCAAAGTAGGGAAAAGGTGGCTCAAACCCACAAAAGATGGCCGCTCTCAAGTCAACCAGTCCAATCTGAAACCCAAGAAAGGTAATGAGAAGTCAGAGAACGACATGGGAAAATGGTGTGAATATCATAGAAGCCCTTGGAACAACACCAAAGAATGTCCCTCCAAGTAGTCACTAGTGGGCAAGCTAAAAAAAATTGAGTCAGAGGAAGATTTTGACTCTGAATCAATTATAGAAAGTGAGAATTAGATCATCGATGTTGAACCCAGTGCCATTGTCACTACCACCAAAGTCCAACCAAGAAAACCAGAAGAACCAGAGGATGGGGAACGCCTCTTTCACTCACAAATGTGGGTAAAGGGGACTCCACTACATTTTATTATTGACAGCGACATTCATAAGAGCCTAATTTCAGCAGAGTTCGTCAAACAATCGGACCTACGATAACACTACACCTGCATCCCTACACCGTTGATTGGCTTCGCCAAGGACAATATCTCCACGTCCGCCAACAATGTCGTCTTCTGTACAACATCCATCCCTTCAAAGAGGAGGTATTGTGTGATATTTCTCCCCTTGAAGTTTGTGATGTTCTTTTAGGCCAACCATATTTGTGGAAGTGACATGATGTGTATGAGTCTAGACCACGCAGTGTTATTATTACTTTGGGTAGACAATGTTACATGATACCATATGTAGTGTCGTCTACTACTATTTCTTTAATCTCTACTAAGCAATGCAGTAAGGTCATTTCACAGACCAGGAAGTTCATCTTCTTTGTGATCCCTACTCACAGTAAGTAGAAGGTCATGGCCACATTCGTGACCTCTACACACAGCCTCTCTTTGCAGAAAAATTAAGTGGACGAGATCATGGAAGAGTACAGAGACATATTCTCCTCACCCACCAGGTACCTATGCACTGCCAAGTCAAGCATCCAATTGAGCTAACCCTCGGTGCACCGTTGCCTAATGGACCAATATATCATCACTCGCTGATTGAAAATGATGAAATCAAGCACCAGATCCAAGAGATTCTTTAAAAGGGGAACATCCGACCTAGCTCCTCCCCTTTTGGAAGCCCGATTATGCTCATGCAAAAGAAATATGGGACCTGGCAGCTCTGCATTGATTAAAAATCATTAAAAAAAATCATAGTTAGGAACTTGTACCCAATTCCCCAAATTGATGAAATTATTGACCAACTCAAGGGGGAAAATTTCTTCAGCAAGATTGACCTAAAGTATGTCTACCACCAAGTTCACATTGAACCAATTAATGTAAGGAAGATAGCTTTCAAATCTAAAGAAGGTCTCTTCGAATGGTTGGTCATAGCCTTTGGCTTAACAAATGCACTAACAACTTTCATGAGATTGATGGATGATGTTTTGAGATCCTTCACTAACTCTTTTGTGGTGGTATATCTGGATGACATCCTCATCTTTAGTAGAACTTGGAAGGATCACAAGAAACATATTCAACAGGTTTTGGGCACTCTACGGCAACACAATCTATACGCCAACTTGGAAAAATGCTCCTTTGGTATGAATAGGGTCCAATACTTTGGCTACATTGTTGATGAGAATGGGTTACATGTGGATCCAGCTAAGATCCAAGTCATTCATGACTGGCCAGCCCCAACCATACTAACCCAACTTTAGAGCTTCTTGGAACTTTCCAAATTCTACCGAAGGTTCATGTTGGGATTCTCCCATATTGCATGGGCTCTCATCCAAGTAACCAAGGGCGGTGGAAAGGAAAATTTTGCATGGGGGAAGGAACAACAATAAGCATTTGATGATCTGAAGCATTTCTTGTGCTCAACTACAGTACTCTCAATTGATCTATAACAACTTTTTGATATTGAGACTAATGCCTCCGACTATGTTGTAGGTGCAGTTTTCATTCAGCATGGTCATCCAATAGCATACCATAGTAAGACACTCTCAGATACTGTCCATAAATACCCCACCCATGAAAAAGGAATGTATTCCATTGTGCAATCTTGTCGTCAATGGAAACATTACATTCTCGGAAAGGAGACAATCATCCACAGTGATCACAAGCCTATGCAATCCATACAGACACAACAAAAGTTGGAGAATGGCCGCCATCAAAAGTGGTCCACATAACTACAATAGTTCCATATCAACATAAACTATAAAAAAGGGAGAAAAAATTGTGTCATTGACTGCCTCAGTCACCCTCCCATTTTCGCATTGACCACAATTCTCCTTTACTGTGGGCATGAGGCATATGAGTGGCCCCAACTTTATCAATGTTACCCTGACTTCGCCACCACCTATCATATCTTGGGTACATGAGCGATTGTCATCGATTTTCACATCTAGGATGGATTTTTATGCCATCTGGGCCACCTCTGTGTTCCCACAAGCGAGCATAAAAAAATGATTTGAAAGGCTCAATACAGTCAGATGGGAAGACATTTTGACATGGAGAAAACTACGGTTGTTCTACAGAAGCATTTTTATTTTCCAAAACTTCGACATAACATCAACAAGTATATCATATCTTGCATTGCATGTGTCATTGCCAAGCCATCCATCAAGAAATAAGGCTTATACACCTCTCTTCCTACTCCCAAGAGGCCTCGGGAATCCATCTTGATGGATTACATGTCTGACATTTCATTTACCAAGCACATAAATGATTTTTTATTTGTGGTGGTTGATCGATTTTCAAATATGGACATTATCACAACCTGGAAGAAGAGAATCATAGTGAAAGATAATGCCAAGCTCTTCTTCAAATGGGTGTGGGTCCATTTTGGGATACCACAGACCATCACCTCATATCGAGACAACATGTTCCTCAACACATTTTGGTCAAGTCTCTGGTCACTATTGGACACCAAGCTCACTAAATACATTGATTTCCACCCCCAAACCAATGGCTAGAAAGAGGTCATCAATTAGATGATTGTGCACATCCTGCGCATGTACAAATCTAAGCATCTACATACATGGGATGGGAGTCTTACCTATTTTCATCACATCTACAAAATGGTTCTCCATAGCTCCACCAACCATAGCCCATTTCAGGTGGGGTTCAGATTCCAACCCTTGGTTCCCATTGATGTTGCACTACCTCTTGCAACCACATAGGAAGAATCTTCCCATGTTTAGTCTGAGGCTGAAAAAATGACCAGATTCATTGAGAGGATTCAACACACCCTCCAAAAAGTCCATGCGATTTTGCAGAAAGCCAATGCTAAGTACAAGCATCGCTATTATCACCACCGGGTACCCCACTAGTTTCAAGTGGGAGACAAAGTATATTTATATTTGAATAAAGAGTGTATTACAGGGCCCCATCAAAATCTCCACCCACTTCTCTATGGAAATCACACCATCACCAAGGTTCTGGGTAGCAATGATTTTGATCTCAACACTCCACCCTTCCTTGGCTTTCACCCAGTGTTCAATGTGAACCTCCTTCGGCCATATTTTACACCATTATTGGACACCTCATAGATCACAAAACAATTGACACCAACAAAACTCAAATCTGACTACATGGAATAGGAATCCACTGATCAGATAGTAGACAGATAGGTCAAGGACACTCGCCAACAAAGGATCCATCTTTATTGGGTTGTCAAGGTAGGGAAACTCCTACACCAAGGAAAGTGGCTCACCTGGGACCAAATTTAGCAGAATTTTGCTCACCTGATGGGGGAACTCAATGTAATGGAGACCATTTCTTCTTAAGGGGGGAGGACTAATATAGGTGGATATTGGTGGCCACCCACCTATTCCAACTACCTCCTCTTGACAATTTTTAGTTCAACACATTCTTTTATAATTCTTTGTAATTGTAGGTTCTACATTTTTGGGGTTGTTTGAATCCCTACACAGCTTCCAGGTGGATATTGGTGGCCTCCCACCTAATCCAAATGTCTTATTTTGTAAGTTTTCATGTCAGTACATCTTTCTGTACTTCTAGGGATATTTTGGGGCCCTAAAAAGTATTTTTTTGGCTTGCCACAATCAAATTGTAGACAAATTTAAAGTTTGATAGCATAATGTGTAGTTCTAGAAAATACCTTTCCAACAGGCTATCACATGCCTAAAATGGAGGTCATATGAAAAATTTACGACCCCAGGAAGTTGAGGTACCAACTTACCCATCGTGGCCCACATAATTTTGACGTTTCATCTCCTAGGGTTAGGTTTTTGGATGTCTAGGGTTTTAGCATCCATGAGTAATATTAAAAAGGCCTCTAGAGCCTCATTGTAATCATTATGCTCAGACAAATGCGCGTAGAAGCCACATCTCTTCTTAGAGATAGCTACCACCATTCGAGCAAGTTGTTTTCAGTTTTGCAATTTTACAGTTTCAGCCTATTTTATTTATTCAATAGAAGTTATTGTTCACTGTATATTTGTTGTTGTTCTCTGTATCTCTGTGTTATGGTATTCAATCTACTATTCCTTTCATTCCACTCATAAATTCATATCAAGATAGCTTGAAGGTCGGGGTGTATCGAGGGTTTCTCAACTGCTTGAATCAAATGGAGTTGGGAAATGATGCCAGAATGACCTTTTTGGAGTAACGTTTCCATACGGTGGGAACTGATGATCGCTAAAGAACCTTTTGTAATGCCTTAGAATTTATGCTATTATCTGTCCTATTGGAATTTCATGGTTAAATCCTTAAAATCAATGGTTATGGGGACAAGAGTGCATAACCATTCAACACCAAGCACAATGTCACAACCACCCATGTCAATAGCAAACATGTGATATTTCAGGTTATACTAACCAAATTGCAAGTGCACATTTTAACAATTCCCCCCACATTTCATGGAACCACCCTTAGCAATCATGATTTGAAAATGTTTGAAAAAATGGATATAGAAATTGATTTCTTGAGCAAGGTGGAGATGAATGAAATTATGAGTTTTTCCACTGTCAACTAGGATGATGAATTTCATTTGCTTAATGTAACCAATTAATTTGAGGGTTTGGGGAGTAGAAAAAACAATGAGAGAATTCAATGAAATCAATAGTTCAACTTTTGGAGGATCAGAGGGTGAAAAAACATTACATGTTTGGGGTAGCTCTTCTTTAGGAGAAACCTCAACATCTTCATTAGAAACATCCTTCGAAATGGCCATAAAAAGTTTTCATTCTTTACACTTGTTCCCTGGAAAGTATTTATAATCAAAATTATAGTAGAGACCCTTGAGTTGTTTTTCAGCCATTTCCTCCCGTGTTAATTTTGGTACCTTGAGAGGAGTGGCATGAGGGGTAGAGATGGTGGGTTTAGGGCGGGGAACAAAAGTGGGTTTTCTACTCTAGGCCAAGATGACATGTTTTTCCTCCTTTGGAACATTTTTTTGCGTCCAACCAAGTATGGGGGTGATCCATTATGGCCCGAGATTAGATTTTATCTTTGAGGCCACTAATAAATCATTCTTGGATAAAAGAACATGCCATGCCCTCTATTTGAAATTCCAAGTGCTCAAAGGAAATAATAAAATATTCCATTGTTCTAGATTGTTTTCAACTTGGTCAAACATCCTAAATGGTAGGTTTCCATGTCAAAGCATTCATATATCTCATCAACAAAATATGGCCAAGCAACATATCCTTGACATGCGTTTCAAAATCATTACCACCATTTCCATAATTCTGTATCCATATAGAGAATTATGTAACGAATCTTGGTTAACTCATCAATAATGCCATGTAGGGAGAAATAATGTTCCATATGAGTGACACGGATGGTTGGATCCGAGCCATCAAATTTGTTCACCTCAACTATGAAAAGATGGGGGTTGATGCAGGAGCATCTTCTACAAGAATATAGTATTTGACCTCTAAGGTCTTAGGAACTTTATGAGAGGAAGTTGGTTTCCTCATTGTAATTGTTTTTAATAATTTTGTAATAGTCTAGTGTGTTTGCGAAGAAGATAGTTTTTCCACAAATGTAATAGGAAGTGGAAGAGCTAGATAAATTAGGAATTATTTTTGGATCAGATCCTATCTTTTAGGATCATAATCAGGTTATTATAAGATAATTAGAGTCTTTGTGTAATTTTAGTCGGATTCGATCCTATCTCTGTGGATTGGATTAACCTGGTCCCTATCATATTAAAGGTTTGATAGAAGAAACTAGAGTGTGGTGTGGTCTGAGTGTGTGAAAGTGTGTAGATATCGAATAGATCAAGAAGAAATTGGCCCTTCTTGTTGTATTATTATTTCTTCAATCATTTCAATAAAACACAATTGTGGAAATTCTGTTATTGTGTATATTTTGGATTGAGTTCATACATGTTAAAGATACAACGACAATTTGTTTGGTGACTATACATGAAAGGATCTCATGCATATGGGTTACATATCTAAACCAAAACCCTATCAAATCCTTCTGTGCTTATGTTTTGAGGAGTGAACAGTCAAGATTAAATCAGGGAAATTAAATCGATGGCCCACAACATTGCAGGCATCACACATCAACATTTTATGATTTTTTGGTCTTGGAATAGGCCTGAAATTAAGAAGTTTAACACGCGTGGAGTAAATAGAATGGAGAGGAGGATAATTTTAAGGTGGATAATGATCCACCGTCGATCACAATAGGATCGATGATGATATTGTTTAAAACTACATTGCCAAAATATTAAAGGGGACCCACAAGCTTAAGATATGATCATTGATCGGGAGTGTAGATCGATGGTGTGGAGTTAGCATGTATCAACAAAGTATAAAAAGGTTAACATAAGAAGGTTCAAGACCCTATGTTCTGGTGGCCCAAAACACGTGGAATTCATTTACTCATCCACGTGGTTCCACATGCAGTTCCAGTGTGGCCCACAGAGAAACCCCTTTATAAGAATTGGACGGTTGAGATTAAATCATCACATCCGAAGATCGACAACTCTCGTCGTAATGGACCATGAACATCGAAGGTTTTAAGGTGTGGAGGTTGTAAAAATTCCCAACGCCGACTTATGTGAGGCTGACGTTAGGTTCCACAATTTGTATTGAAAACCATCAACGATCCAAAAAAGTCTTGATATCTAGATCAATGACCCAAATTGATCGCATACCTCCATGCATAAGCTAGTGGTTCTTAGCACATGGTTATATTATAAATAATTTCACTGCCTTAATTGAATCCCTCGGTTCCAATGTATGTTCACATAGCTAAAGGAAAAGAACTAAGTGTATGACAAAGGTAATTTTTGAATTTTCTTCTAATTTGAATTCCTATTCAATTAACGAATTTTGTAGAACAACTGGAGTTCTAAGATAGAGAACCAGTCTGGATTGGTTGTCAGTTTGGTATCAGGGCACATAGCATCTAGGAAAGAATAATTGAATATGACCTTTATAATACAAGAAGGAAGAGGTTGAGGTCGAGGAAGACAAGTTGAAAATGTTGAATTCATAGAAGAAACGAGAAGTCTCCAGGGATGATTGGAGGAAATGTAATTTTCTCAATAAATAGGTGTTGACTTGGGAGATATTAGCGAAGAAGAAGAAGTTATAGAATCTTAAGAGAGAGTAGAGCCTAAAGAGGAAGGTGTTGAAGAAAAAATAATTAGAGCTATCATGGGAGTTATTTCTAGACCAATAATGGAGGTGCCACTATATGAAGGAAACCTGAATGTAGATGAATTGATGGACTAGATCAATACTTTGGAAAAGTACTTTGAATATTAAAATGTACCTGTTATCACCAAAAAACTTCTCATACAAACACATAAAATGGATGAAGAAATAGTTGGCACAAGTACAACATACAACCAATAATCACAGGAGGATGACAACCAAGATTGGCTAGATAGTAACAAAACTATGAAAAAGATATCCTGAATTTCTGCAGATATTTAGCAAAGACAACACGTGCACATTCACGCGGGATAATACAATATACAACATGCGCAGTATGTGGTCTGTGAAATTGTTAATCATAAAGCCTACGCAAATGCAAAAATGGCACATTGATGATTTCTATCAGGCCTCAACCACTTCTAGGATTAAGTAGATCTCGACCATACCCCAAAATCTCCCTAAAATTATGCCTTGGAATCACTGAAAGGATGGGAGGTACCTTCAAAGGCCTCCCCATTCAAATTGGAAACTAGTTTTGAAATATCTAGCAATCCTCCTATAAATAGAGGATCATTGTATGAAAAAAAGAGAAGCAATTTGAGTATTGTTATGTTTTCCAATTTTCCTTTGAGAAGCCATATTTCTCCTAGAACTCTTTGAGCATTCATATCAAGTGTTGTGCCTCTCTCCTCTTGAGAAGTTCAACAATCAATTCTTCACCATTGTATTTTCATTTTCATCCATTGTTAGAAGAGAGAAATTTTTGTATTTGGGGACTCAAGATCCTTCCCAAGGAGGAAGAGGGGACTCGTAAGTTCCCATATTACTCCTAGGTGTTATCAATTCAAATATCAGACTCATTTGGTAGTTATTCCTTGTGTCTCCTTCATGCATCAATTTCAGTTGTTACATGCTTAGTTTAGTTTTATTTCTTTGTTCTTTCTTTTATTTTTTCTATTGATTTGAGCCACTAATCAACTAACAAATTGTTGTGTTGTCTTTCTAGCCTAACTAGATAGTTAAGGGACCTCTTTTTGCTCACCCAAGTGGAAAAAATAACCCAACAAATCAACGACTCCAATGGGTAGTTGGATCAGAATCCTCCCCAATTAGACTATGAGAGCTTTATTTCTCACTCATTTGTGTTTGCAAGGATCAAAAGTGGCCTAGTCCAACCCTCAGATGCAGTAATTGGGCCTTTATTAAGAGAAACCAATTTAAATTTCAGTCCCTCCATTTCTCTGGGTGTGTGCAAATTTGAGAAAAACAGACGCACTGATTGTGCATAAATACGTGGATTTTATATAAAAAAGTCCACACACACTATGTGACTGCCAGGCCTAAACTCGAGAGGATCCACGTGACTTTCGAACTAGTACCCATGTGGATCTGCACGACTGTGAAAAAAAAAAATCAGTAGCTTAAATTTATTTTATTCACTTTCTAAAAGCCATAAAAAGAATACTTAGGATTATTTTATGCGTAGATAATTAGCTAAAATAGGAACTTAAAGTGGTAAGAAGAACCATAATGTCTTTCCTTTTTGTTGCCACATGGATGGCCTATTATATCATTTGAACTCTTGAGTTAAGTTTTTACTTTTACAAATCATCAACTAATCGAGACTAGGAGACTATTTTTCCAATATTGGAGTATTCCCTTTCCTCACACCTTTGTGTGATATTGGAAATTAGAAAAAGAGATTTCATAATAAATCTCCATCTTCCTTTAACATCAATCATTTTAGAAGAGACCAATACCTCTTAGTTTTCTCATTTTTTGCAACTAAATCAGTCATTTTAGGAGAGGCCAATACCTCTTAGTTTTCATCTTTTGCAACTAAATCAATAATTTTAGGAGAGGCCAATACCTCTTACTTTTCTTTTTGAAACATAATCTAAAAAGGTTTGTAAGGGCCCATACATGCCCACATGTGCACAAACTTAGGATAGTTTCAAATTTCTAGAGAAAACAACCTAGAAAGTTTAAGGATTTTGTAAGGGCCCACACATTCCCACATGCATACAATCTAAGCTAGTTTAAAGATTTCTTAGATTAGATAACATTCTAGGGAGATAAAAATATCAAAAGTAAGGACCTACATGTTCACCATGCTAGTTACATAGGGATTTTCAATTTCAACAAGGATTGTTTGTGAAATATAGTAAGTTAGAAGTAAGCAATAGTTGTAAAGGACCAAGCAATGTCCAGATGAAAAAACATTCTCACTTAACTTATTAAAATTCATCACTCACCATCAATTCTTCCACACAACACATATTCAAAATGTTTTTTATTAGATACTTGAAACAATAGTATGCTCTTCTCCCCGTGCTCATAAGCGATCTGGGAGGATCAAAAGGGATTCATTTGTTTAGTAAAAATATTTTTTTGCACACCAATTTAATCAATTAGGTTGGCCCATGAATCCAAACTCACAGGCCACTTTCACATCCTAAAAGAAACCACAAACAACACATTTTATAACCTCCACAGGAGGAACACCAAAATAAAAATATAGTCTAAGTTACGATTTTGGGGATAGGTATCCAAATAACTCCCCATTATCCTTTTCTCATTGAAACTTAGAAAGTTTTGAAATAAGGTACTAAAATCCTCCTAATCTGTAATGTCCCCCGCCTCTTAGAGAGGTGATGAGGAGACTCAGTGGCCTGGGCACCCCCATTAGGTCATAGTCTCACACTGAAGGGGGGGAAGTCAAGAAGTTAAAAGTTATATTTTTAAGTTGACTTAAGAAAGGAAAAGGATAAAGGAGTAAAAGATAACTCAACAGAAGAATAGAAGATTAACCCTGGGAGTTAACCTAAC
>ML791536.1:358256-379395 GCA_009831015.1 Picea engelmannii
GAATAAATAATATTAACCCATTTCTAGGTCACTTAACCTATTTTCCTTATTTTTAGGGTTAACGACTTTCCATAAATATTCCTTCTTGATTTTGTCACCTTATTTTATCATTTGTTCTTTTAGGTCACTTTGACTTCTTTGACTTTGGGGGCTTCAAGCCTTCATGTGAGGGTCCTTCATCTTCATAATTCCATAACTCTCAAACAAGGAGGAGTTATGTGACATTCCACATACCACCAGAAATGGCATGACAAGCACTATCCATCTAGGATAGTTTCACCAACAATTTCTTTGATCTTCATCTCGTTATTCTTCATACAAGCATGGGTCCTCCAACCTTTCTTCTAGGATAACTCAATCCGTAAAGAATCTTCCTATGAGGGCTTTCACCATAAGGAGACCACTTTGGAGTTCATCCATTTGTGCACCTTATCAATCATGATAAGACAATAATGAGTCATCTATACATTTTTCCAACAATGCATCATATACCAATGGAACCACATCGATCCATCTTCATCATGTATCAATGACAACTCATTGATCCATCTTCATCTATGCATTCTCATCAAGGACAATACATATTATATTACATCAATCATCAATCAATCAATCAATCATTTGACATCAATCAATCACTTGACATCAATCAATCAAACCATTGGCATCAATGACAACATGATCCAACACACCTCGCTAGGCACCACTATCCAAAACAATCCACCCATCTAATATCCCTTCCTATTCATTAATTATCTCTCCAACCATCAATCACCATGAAAGGACCACAAAACCTACCATATATAACCCTACCCTCTTCTTCCCAGTTAGGACAAACTTTCCCCCCCTCTCCTACTTATATTGGCCATCCAGCACACATAAGGAGTAAGAAGAGAAACACCCACTATTATCTCCCATTGCATGGGGGAAATGCTTGTATATATGGGGGCACTCATAGTTCCCACCGGAACTACAATCAAACTAAGCATAGATATACCACCCATACATGGACTAATCACCCTTGCCCATTTTGTGAGCTCTATGGTCGCCCAGCCTGTCAATTCCCTGAACTCACTCCAGAGCTAGTCCAAGAAGTTCGTTTTTAGTGCACGCAACACAACAAACTTAGTAGTTCTCCTTACACTACTTTGATGTTCCCCCTCCACCAACATGAACCCATTAATCCATCAAGTGTAGTTCCATGCACCTTGACATCATTTGTCACATGGGTAATACCCCCTCAAACCCAATCTACCTCACGATTGATGCTTAGTCATGTATACTTGGGGGAACTTCTTCCACCTCTAGTACCACAATGTCTGCTAGATCCTATCCTTCTCAAGAAAATGAAATTGTATACCCACATTGTAGCATCCCCAACATCCAATTACTAGGTTATGCCATAAAAAAAATTATCGAACTGTATGCCAAATTTAAAACATACAAATATTCTGCAAATACTTAGATTCATACAGAATAATAATAGAAATACACATGTAGCATACATAGGAAAAACCCATAAAAACAAATGCATAAATAATGATGCAACACATAATTTAACACACAATTTGACACTCATCTTTGATAAAAGATCACCAACTATGTGCAGACCTTCCACGTTCCTCCCAGCCATAGACCACACTACTCATAATATCATAAATGGGTCACCCTCGAGCTAGGGATAAACTCTACCAAGAAAAAGGGAATACTAATCCAATATAAGGTCTAACAAGTAGCATAATTACTCAGTCCAAGGTTCCCAACTGTTGCAACTAGCCTACAGTCTCTCATTTCCCACATGCCTATCCCACCCCAGGAAGTGTTCCCCTTATCTATTCAATAGTCCCTTGGATGTCTCACTTCCCTTTTTGAGGCTTCAACAATAGGCCAGACAGGAAGTCTCAGATCCCAGCAGTTATTGCCCAGTGCACCAGGGAACAATTCTAATTAGTTTCTCGCCTAGAGAAAACTAATCACATGACTGAAAACCCGCTTATTCAACCTACAAAATATCTCACCCAGAGAGAAATGCCCATGAGCCTAAAAACCCGCTTCTTCGATGAAGGGCCTGACAACCCACCTCTTCATCCTACAGTCAAACTAGGTTTCTAGTTTTCCACAACACCAAGATTTCCAAGTACATGTATGGTGATGGAAACAACATAGTTCGGATGGTAGGAGAGAATAATGGTAAAAATGATGAAGGAATGATAAAAAATGAACTAATTTCCCCCAAATATATGTGCATGTTCCCAACTTGACACTTGTCATGTTGGGAACTACATGCCCCCCCACATGGTGATACATTCCCCCTTAGGGACTTAGGATAAAATTAATATCCCATAATTTAGACTTTATACTTTAGGAATATTAATAAAATATTCATGTGGGCTTAAGCCCCCTTATCTTAGCCCCTTTCCTAAACTCTTATCCCCCCCTTTCCTTTTCTAGTGGAGTTTATCCCCCCATATCTTTTGTTTGGTTGGTCTACATGCAATGGTATACTTAATTAATAATATGAGTTTGATTTACAACTACAATATAGGCACGACAACCTTTATCATTCTACACTTCATAGTCTAATAATCATATAATCATTCTACCCTATAATAACCTGGATCACTAGCCTATAGAACACAACATATATAGAAAGACTCCCTGGCCTTAAGATCGCATACTCTTCTTTTGGTATGAAATTCCCGCACACTGACTCAATGTGTGCATAACCAGAACAAAGACCTTGTATCATCAGATCACCATCTTATAATCATATTTACATTTACATTTACAATTAGGGTTCAACCTAGGGGTATTACATTCCCATCCCCCTTATTTATTCACTATCCTCAGTGCATTATATAGCATGTACAATTCAAAATTCCTCAAAAAAATCCATCTGTTTTCTAATGAAGCTTGTTATCCACCTAGTGTTCTTCCTTCAAGCACCAATTCATGTATTCATACCGCAAATGGAAGTCATTTTCTCTATTCCATAGAGCTACTTCATGAAAGAATTCAACTCATTGTTCCTTTTGGCACACCCTCATTATGAGAACTACCATGCAATAAACATCCTTAAGTTGCATCTTCCTCGTTTCACTCACCCTTCTAGGCTCAAGTATCCCTTCACTACTACACAGTCCCTCAACAATCCATCTTGCCAAGGCTTTCACACACAAGGAGAGTACTAACTCATTACCAGAACCCCACCAAGGATTTACATTTATAAGGCTCAATTGTTTCAAAAAATAGTTGTTCTTTCCAAGCATGTCAACTATAATAAATATTAACTCACCTCTATAAACCACATACAATTATTATGAGATATTATTATAAAAACTCCATTTTAGAAATTCAAATTTATTCCATTAAGGAAATCCATTGTTCCTAAAATACGAAATTATGTCTCATAGTTTTCATGCCTGTTGCAACAACATGTAGTAATTTTTATCATGGATTTATGTGGTATCATAGTTGAGACCATTTTTCCTGAAACCTTTTCCATCTTGGATTCATCCAACAAATTATTAGTATGTCATGCACCATAAAATTCTATTGTAATACTTACAAAATCTCACAAGTAATTCCAGAATTTTCCACACTTAAAAATTTCCATCACTAGCTATCAGGTAATTTATTAAATAGAATAAAATTACCACTCCATGCATATGCATGTTCACAATTAATATCAGTAATTTCATTACTGTATTTTTGAACATAAAAATTCTTGTAGTCAATGCTTATGTGACTACTTGACTTGCAACTTTCTTGTTGCAATGCCTAACATCCCTTGAATCATCTTCAACTCCATGAGTGAGTAATAATTGTAACATTTTGGTTGTTAGCATAATCATTTCCATTAAATAACATGAATTCATGAACTCACAAAAATTCATTCAATAATGCACTCAAGTATACCAATCTATTATGCATAAGTGTAAGTCTACCACTTACTATGCATGAGTGTAATTCTCAATGCATATCTATTCACTTCATCTTTCCATTGATTTTCATAATGCTCTATATCTAAGTCATGTGTCTCATCGTTGGTAAATTGGAAATCTGGCCAATGGCTTGACATATTCTCCATAAACTTCCTATTTTCTTCTCAATTATTTGGATTCCTTCCTTTTCGACCTGAACACTACACCAAGAATATAACTCTGTGGTGTTCATTACTGTTAGCAAAAAGGTTGCAGTCCAAATATTATTTAGAAGAAGGAAGTTCATTGGATATTTGTGTGGTACATATCCTTTCCATAACCATACCTTTCCATAACCAACGATGTCATGGTATCATACATGACTAGCTTTTCTGGAATCCATTCCTATAACAGGTTCATGGATTTTATTGCCTTGGCTATTATCTCATAACCAATTAACATGGCATACCGCTATGTCAGTGTATGCATTCAAAAGATAAAAAGATTTTATAATTATTACATTCCTCCAACCTTTACCATATCCAGTGGTATTTTATTCACATCAATACATTCAACTAATACAATAATGTGATTTTATAAAATAAAACTAGATGAGGAAATTCTTACCTAAATTCCCTTCATCAATTATGCAATCTGAGTACATAAAACTCATACATGCATAGCTTCCATTAAATGAATGTAATTCTACCTAGATAGATGATAACAATAGAAGCTCCCATGCTTCTATTATAAGACTTATAATCCACTCTTCATCTTTATGTTTCTTCCTTCTATATGTAGCAACATTAGTAGAAACACTTGCATACATGCAATAATTCTCTCTTTCCTGGTACAACAACCACCATTAGCAACTTTCATATTAATATATATTCAACAATAGACTAATCCTAATCTTATTATGTTATATATGTATATTAACAAATTGCCATTCATCAATTCATATTTGTATGCACTAATAATCCATCATTAGCATGCTCCTAAATGCATTTGCACGTCAATTTTATGTACTATGTATGGTTGTCCAACAAGCCATAACATAATTGATGCTATAGTAATTGCAACAACCTCTTTCTCCCTGTATCACTTTTCTTTGTTGTTCCTAGAAGTCTTTAATTCTTCCTGGATTCCTGAATCTTCTTGTGTTCTTACAAAAGAAAATAATGTGCTTGATTGTTCTTGATCTTGAGTAATTTTCCATCCCAACCTTTCTTGTCTACTTTGCACACATGTAACCATATATTATGCTGATATTAATTTTCAGCTTTCCACTATTACTTGGATCCCTTAGATCCAACTTCTACATGCCCAAATTACATTTCTAGTCATGCTCTCTAATTAACGTTTGATATTTAATGCCAATTTCTTTATTGAAACAAATTGATTCAATCGTTCCTTGACTAGAAATATCATCACTTGGGTTTTCTTAATGAACCATTAATTTCTCCTTTCCTAACCCATTCGATTTCAATCTGACTTTCATAATCAACTTACATCATGCCATATTGATGCACCTATTCCTTCTTATCCATGTTTGAATCATTTTGGATTAGCATCCCAGTGTACCCTATCAATGCACTCATCTCTTGGGAATGTACTCAACAATCCTTCCCATTGTTGTCACATTTCATTGAATGTTGCAGAAGACTATGTATAACTTTGTATCCTTCTATTGGTACCTTTCAACTATCTTAATTACTCATGAACTTCATCCAATCTCTAATACATTTAGCTTTGAGTAATTCCTCTACTAGGAGTTTTATTGCATCATGATAGATCCAATTTTTCCATAGTATATTGTTTTATGCCTCAACTGACACTCCTTACATATGTGCACCTTCATTTATTTTCCCTTGAATTGATTCCCTTCATACCATGCTTCCACTGTGCACTTTGATAACCATAAGGGAAGCATTAATCTATAATTTCATAGCTAATCCCTGAAGATGATGCATTCTCTATCCATCTATGCATTAAGCCTCCCTCTTTATCTGATTACTAACATTCCGATAGTCAATTCCTTTTATAATATATCTGACTCCAATGTATTTCTTAATATGTATATTGGTTTCTTAGGGAGTGAATGGACTTTCACTATTTCATTCACTACATCATCTATTCCTTTTCCTAGATTCCACTGATTACTTGACTAAGATGAGTGGACTTCCTATAGTGTCTTCCCAAGACTTTATGGCTACACCTAGATTCATACCTTAACATTTTTTAGTCTTGGATTTTGATCATATTATGAAACATTTTTGTCATAGCACTCTTTCCCTGAGTACCTCGTCTTATATTTAACTAAATTTCAACCTTCTGAATTGTTATGACCTAAAAAAATTTAACTCTGCAAAATTTGTTAGGCTAAATAATTTAATAAATTTATGAAATTATGTACAATTATGTTCCAATAATGCATCATAATTCCTTCTTATGATCTCATGCGAAAATTAACTACCCAAGTCAATTTTCTGGGTGGGTACTTAGACTCCCCTATCTAATACCTTTCCAATGACTTCTCCCTTGCTCAATTCTAAGTCTTGAGTAGAAAGTTATGGTAATTTGAAAATTTCCCATTAACTTCTCCTATTCACATCTCAACTAGGTGCAAATCTGAAATGTAATAATGAATTTTTTGCACCTCTTCCATTGGATTTTTGGTAGGATCCCAATTGGGTTTATTCAAATACATATTTTGGACATTCTGTCTAAGTTTTACCTCTTTTTGTGTTCTGTGTTGCTACTTACAGCCTGTTAAAGTTCTAGGCCAATTAATGTTTTTGGCCTTGAATGCTATAGGTAACTTTTGTGCCATCTTAAACATTTTTAACATGCCCAAAATTTGAATTCAGCTCCATGAATGTGTTCTATGGTTCAATATCTCCCGATGTTCTTAGTCAAAGTTCTGTGATGCAAACCCCCACCCCTCCTAGGGGTTCGCGTGACTTCTCGGCCTCAAGATCTTATTCTAGAGTCGAATTAGCTCTTGGATCTATGTTGGATCCTCTCTTATTGTACACATGCCCTTTTTATTTCTTTATGTAGGTCCAATAAAACCTGTGGGCACTTTAATCTAAGCCCCTTTCACCTAGAATCAAAACCACATGCACTAGCCTCTTTTCTTTGGAAGAAATCTCACGTGAACATGGGCTAGAACAAAGAGCTAAACTAAAAGGCACTATCCAGAGCTTCGGGACTTCGACGCTCCGTGAACATTCAACTTTTCAACATTCCAATCTCTTTGAGTGGTTACTGGACGAATTTGGTCATAAAGTGACCTTGACCAGTGGGTGTACCTCTTCTCCCTGTCCTTCCTCTCTCCAAAGTCCTACGACCAGATCTGATGGCTGACAGGGATTATCTTCCCTCCTCCACAATCTATGGTGGATATTCACTTCAGAACACCAGGATTCAGGAGTTTCCATGACTCCAACACAAAAATATCCTAGACTGTCAAACCGATGAGCTCCCGAAGAGTTTAGGGATAAATGGTCCACACTTTTCTCCTTGATCTACGACTGTGATCAAATTCGGGACTCTGATCTTCGAAGATTCCTTACTTCAACACATGCTATCTCCTGGATAGCCGAACTTTGAACTGAAATAAATGACTCACACTCCTCCCACAACCAATGACTATGATTAACTCCAGGCTTCAAGCTTCAAGGCTTCTCTCTCTAGAATACCACCACACTCCTAAACTACTGAATGTTGAACTGAAATTGATGACTCACACTCCTCCCATAGCCAATGGTTGTGATTAACTCTGGGCTTCGGGATTTAGGTCTTGTCAATCCAGACAACCACCACACTCCTGAACTGTCTGTTAGCACTCAGTTATATATTTGGGCTGCATCAAAGAAATGCTAAGGTAACTTACAAACCAACTTTATGTTGGATTATGACCCTTCCAACCAGAGAGGGATCTCTCAAACATGTAGAGACTAAAAATACTCAAAATGATTTGGCAAAGGACACACAGAGGTTAAATTCTGCAATAGGACATGTTTGTTTAGGTTTTTTAAAAGGGTTGGTAGGACAAAAAAGAGGAAGAAAACATTGGGAAATGGGGTCAAATCCTGATATATACTATGAATATTAATGCAACTAGTGTACTCCTAAGGGAACAAATGCAAAGTAAGCATATCCTTCAACAATAAATAGTATTCAGATGATGGAAAGACAGAAAAGAGAAAATCCCATTACAAATGAGAGCATCAAACAAAGAGGAATTCTCAATTGTAACTTTTGAAGAAATAACATAAGGCTAACTACAATGAACATAACACTTAACAGAGAGTGAATTCAGACCTGTAATCATTAAACATGACAATCGCATTGGCCATATGAAAGGAGTATATATCAAGGATGTATTCTAGTCATGTACTCTTATCTATGCTTAGAAGAAATAATAGAAGTGAGATGGATGTGAACTGGAGGAAAACACACTAAATAATAGATCGTGATGAGTCTCGGCTATCAGAGAGCACTATACTCCTGTATTAATTCATAAGAACATTCTGAGAAATTTACACACAGTCTCTTCGACTTCCTGGATGAAAGTCCCCCTCTTTCTCTACTCTTTTACAATGAATATATAGCACTAAATTCCCTTTCTATCTCACAATTTCTAACTCCAACCCCTTTCCCAAAATAAAAACAGTTACAAATAGAACATGGCACGTTTTAACTGATCTCCTACTTTTCAAGAGAAACAATAGGCTTCAAAACTCCACCTGTAATTCTCAAATCGTAACAGTTGTGTGAAATATGAGAACAGTTTTTGTAGATAAGATTGTTCTAAATAAAATCCTCTCTCAGTTTCTTGAGATTCATCTCCAGCTGGTTGAAATACGTGTCACAAAAACATGTCTCGAACAGGAAATCATAACTGAAAAATATCGCTCCAAGATTCGTTCGAATCTCCCAATTTGTGACACCTGTGTGAAAAATGAACAAGGTTAATGTTCTAGGATCCATTCTTGACAATAACCTCCTTTTAATTTTGAAAGTTCATTCTGTTTCATTCGAAAATTGTCCTGTAATTCTCAATTGCTGCAGAAACTAACTACCACATCCTCTTTGAAATGTCACTTGTGTTTTTTTTCAAATCTAACTTTATTTATCCATATTCTCCTTAAATATTTGGGAATAATATATTTGAATAAAAATAATTCCCAAATATTTTTTATCCTATAAAATTAAATTTCCATGTTTTAATTCATGCCCATGGTTTTGAAAAAACATTTATTGCTTGCTTCCCGTGGTTTTGAAAAACCATTTATTGCTTGCTTCCCGTGGTTTTGAAAACCATGTCTTATTTTGCCCAATTTACCATTTCACTGTGAAAACTATTTATTGGTTTGTTTCCCATGGTTTTGAAAACCATGTCTTGGAAACCATATTGGTAAACTATGGAAATATCCCTTGATCTTCCCCTTTTACTTCTGTAAAAACCTTGGATAAACAATTGTCCAAATCTTCCGTTCACGTACATCTTCTTCTTTATGATTCTTTTCCATAGCAATAAACATTAATCTTTCTACTCCGTCTTCTTTATGATTCTTTTCCATAGCAATAAACATTAATCTTTCTTCTCTGTAAAATTTAATTTTTACCTCTGTGAAAAATTTCCAATGTGAGAAAATTTTTATTTATTGGAAATTCCATGAAACACTTCCGGAAAATATGTCGTATATTTATGAAACCAAACCATATAATAAATGGTTGCAATATTATTTCGGAACTTGGGAGGAGTGTTTTTAACCCACACTACTTTTACCCTCGCAATGTATCACGTAAGAACACATGCTCCAACACCAAAACAATGGTTTTGATTTCGAGACCACTTCAAATAATTAACCTTCATTTACTTTCAACCCCCTAAATGTATATGTGCCCTCCATACACCCTTTGAATTTTCCACTTAGTTTGATATTTGTGCCCATGATTTGACGTGAGGTCATGAATTAAATATTAATATAAATATTTTAATATAAAAATATTTATATTAATAATTATAAACTTTTTTTCCACTTTTCTAAGGACTTTGGGCATATGAGGCTCATCACATGACTTTGGGGATAGGGTAAGGGAGATTAAGCTTAATAAAAGGAATATTTTTAATTTTCATCGGGATTATGATAATAAGGGTAAAAATGAATGAAGTGATGGAATTGAGGGATTTAGATAAGCATTAAGGCTAGATATAGGTTTGGGATATTTTCCAATTTTGACTCATGGAGGACATGACTGTTTTGGATCATTATTCGATTGAAGGATCTAGGTGATGGGAGATTGATGGATCTCGTGATTTTTTTTTTAAATATGAGTGGAAATATAACACAAGGACAAGATGCTTTGGAAAAATTAATACAAATTAGCATGTTATAACATTGGCTCCAAAGGGGATGCTATCCTCCCAGTGAGGTAGCAAAGAACTCGTAGAACCAATGCCTGATCCATTGCAATGATCCCAAAACATGTATGTACCATGATATAACCTGTCACTAGTATCCAATGAAAACCCAAGTCTGTACACTACTCTCAATTGAAGACTAAACACTAAATACACCACTACAATCTGAATGTACACACTACTGAAAACCCAAACTGAAAACTGCTTGACCAAAAAGATTATTTAGACACTCCTATCTACTCTAAAACTGCTGAAATGATTCATGAATACTCAATAAAGTGATGCTAAAGTGCCAATGCAGCCAATCAAGCAATTGGCTTCCCGATTGTCCTCTTCTCACATTTTTCTTAAGCAGGTAGACAAATGTAAAAGATGGCAGTTGAAACCAAAAATTGAATCCAAAATATGGGATTATGAATGAAAAAAATTACTCCTTCACTGATGAATGTAATAGGATGGCCACAGGATCTTGAAAACCATGAAAAATCATTTCTTCTTGATGAACAAAAACAAAAAGACAAGCCTCTTTCATAAGTGTTTGTTGTTCTTGCTCTATTTCTTCAGTTTTGAGAACATTGTCAAATGAAATGGCAACAATAGGTTTGTCTACTCTTCCATGCATATAAAAAAAAACATTCATACATTCTTGAACATCTTCAAATATGACAACCATATTACGTGCATCAAGGATATCCTTGTGTTCATCAAACAATTCTGATTTGGTTTTATTAATCTTCGGGAATTTTGCTTGAGGACTATCATTTTGACTTTCAAATAAATGAATGGAAATGTGTTCCTTCTCATAATATTTTTGCAAATGTGAAAAGCTAATAGCATGAACTATTTCACAATCTAGAGTTCCCATGGATGCATTTTCAAAACCATGATTTTCAAAGGAATCAAATAAAACAACTACCTATTCATTATCTTTTTGTATTTATGATTGAAAAGTGGTATACACTGTTTTGTTGTTTTCCTAAAACTCTATGTCATTTGTTGGTTCACTGCTTGAAGTCTCCATAGATGTAGTTTTAGAATCCTCATCCATGTCTAGGCCACTTATAATTTGAACAACCACATCATTCATAGGGGAAGAAAGACAAATTTGAAGCACTTTGTCTTGTTGGAAATCTTGTTGAATATCTTCATCAAGTTCATGAGAAGGAAAATGACTTTTAGCAACAATTTCTTGATCAAATTCATCTTCATCCAAAGGATGAGCTACTATTTTTCGTTAGGATGAATATTCATAAAAGGATTCTATGATTTCATCATTCATACACCCTTCATTAGCAAAAACATTTTGAAGGTACTTAATGAAATGATCACAAAATTCACAACAATCTTCAAACACCAAGAATGAAGGATTAGATTCACCTTAATGCTTAAATAATGTTATGTGGAAATACTTAAGAGAGTATAAGCTACTTGGTTTTAAACCTTCATACCATAATCTTGCTTTCCCCTCTAGAGTAGCCATAAACATTTTCATCAAACAATCCTCATGAAATTCAACTCCCAACTTACATATGTGCATGTGAAATCTAATCAAGTGCAAGACAACATCATTTCCTTTCCCATCTTTGAATTTAGGAAAATATTTTTGCCAATCTATGTGGGGAATGCGATTTGGAAAGCTAGGAATATGAGAGTGATTCATTGGAGGATACCTTACAGATTTGTAATCCATCTTGAAGCAATGGAGTCATCAATAAAATCTTTAGGCTAATGAGTCTTTGGACAGTGGAGTCGCCATGAAAATTTTAATTCTAGATTCTTGAAAATGGAGTCGCAAGGTGAATGATGTACAACCTTTCTCTTTCTGAATACTTTTCACCAAAAATACTTAGATCTGAACTTTTTCATTTATCCCAGGGAAGATTTCACCTTCGTTCCCCGACAAAAGTGCCAAAATGTTAGCACTTGGTAATTTCTTTGGGCTGCATCAAAGAAATGCCAAGGTAACCTACAAACCAACTTTAGGTTGGATCCTGACCCTTCCAACCAGAGAGGGCTCTCTCAAACATGTAGAGACTAAAAATACTCAAAACAATTTGTCAATGGACACACAAAGGTGAGATTATGCAATAGGACAAGTTTGTTTAGGTTTTTAAAAAGGGTTGGTAGGACAAACAAGAGGAAGAAAACATTCGGAAATGGGGTCAAATCCTGAGATATACTATGAATATTAATACAACTAGTGTACTCCTAAGGGAATGGAGGAAAAGTAAGCATATCCTTCAGCGATAAATAGTATTCAGATGATGGAAAGACAGAAAAGAGAAAATCCCATTACAAATGAGAGAATCAAACAAAGATGAATTCTCAATTGTAACTTGAGAAGAAATAACATAAGGCTGACTACAATGAACATAACACTTAACATAGAGTGAATTATGGACCTGTAATCATTAAACACGACAACTGCATTAACCATATGAAAGGAGCATCTATTAAGGATGAATTCCAGTCATGTTCTCTTAGCTATGATTATAAGAAATAACATAAGTGAAATGAATGTGAACTAGAGGAAAACACACTAAAGAATACATCGTGATGAATCTTGGCTATCAGAGAGCATTGTACTCTTGTATTAATTCATAATAACATTTTGATAAATTTACACACAATCCCTTCACCTTCCTAGATTAAATTCCCCACACTTCTCTACTCTTTTACAATGAAATATATAGCACTAAATTCCCTTTCCTTCTCATAATTTCGAACACTAACCCCTTTCCCAAAATAGAAATAGTTACAAATAGAACATGACATGTTTTAACTGATCTCCTGCTTTTCAGGAGAAAAAATAGGATTCAAAGTTCCACCTGTAATTCTCAAACCATAAAATATATGTACAACATGAGAACAATTTTTGTACATAAGCTCGTTCTGAAGAAAATCCTCTCTCAGTTTCTTGAAATTCATCTCCAGTTGGTTGAAATACGTGTAAAAAAAACGTCTCGAACAGGAAATCATAACTGGAAAATATTGCTCCAAGATTTATTCGAATCACCCAATCCATGAGACTTGTGTGAAAAATGAACAAGATTAATTTTCTAGGGTCTATGCTTGACAACAACCTCCTTTTAAATTTGAAAATTCATTATGGTTCATCTAGAAATCGTCCTGTAAGTCTCAATTGTTGTAGAAACTGACCACCACATCCTCTTTGAAATGTCACTTGTGTTTTTTTTTCAAATCTAATTTTATTTATCCATATTCTCCTTAAATATTTTGGAATAATACATTTGAATAAAAATAATTCCCAAATATTTTTTATCCTATAAAATCAAATTTCCATATTTTAAGTCATGCCCATGGTTTTGAAAAATCATTTATTGCTTGCTTCCCGTGGTTTTGAAAATCATGTCTTGTTTTTCCCAATTTACCATTTCGCTATGAAAACTATTTACTGGTTTGTTTCATGTGGTTTTGAAAACCATGTCTTGGAAACCATCTTGGTAAACTATGAAAATATCCCTTGATATTCCCCTTTTACTTCTGTAAAAACCTTGGATAAACAATTGTCCAAATCTTATGTTCACGTACATATTCATCTTTATGATTCTTTTCCATAGCAATAAACATTAATCTTTATGCTCTCTAAAATTTTAGTTTTACCTCGGTGAAAAATTTCCACCCTGAGAACAATTTTATTTATTGGAAATTCCATAAAACACACTCCTAGAAAATGCATCACATAAGAACACGTGCTCCAACACCAAAACAATGGTTTGGATTTCGGGACCACTTCAAATAATTAACCTCTGTTTACTTTCAACCACTGAAATGTATATGAGCCCTCCATCCACCCTTTGACTTTTCCACTTAGTTTGAGATTCGTGCCCATGATTTTACGCGAGGCCATGAATTAAATATTGGATTAAATATTAATATAAATATACAATTATAAAAATATTTATATTAATAATTATAAACCTTTTTTCCATTTTTCTAAGGATTTTGGGCATATGAGGCTCATCACATGACTTTGTGGTAGGATAAGGGAGCTTAAGCTTAATAAAAGGAATATTTTTAATTTTCAACGGGAATATGATAATAAGGGTAAAACTGAATGAAGTGATGGAATCAAGGGATTTAGATAAGCATTAAGGCTAGATATAGGTTTGGGATATTTTCCAATTTTGAATCATGGAGGAAATGACTATTTTGGATGATTATTCGAGTGAAGGATTCACGTGATGGGAGCTTGATGGAGGTGGTGATTTTTTTTAAAATCTGAGTGTAAAGATTGTTGAAATTACTAAGACAACTGAGAGGGGGGGGGGGTGAATCAATTATTACTATGCTTAAACAATATTAAGTCTATTAAACCATTTTTAATATTTCATCAAGTGACCATCAATAATATACATCATATTAACACCATAAATAATGAGCATTAGTCACACATAAGATATACACAGAGACATATTTTCACGAGGAAACCCATAAAGGGAGAAAACCTCTTCTTCTTCGAAATGATAGGCAGTATTTTAAGCTATGTACATCATCTATGTTTGAGCACCAACTCAACTTGAGGCTACTACCTCTATTTTACAAGCTCCAACTTGTTTGAGAGCACCAACTCTCTGGTTTCTCTAGCACCCACTAGAAGGAAGCACCAACTCCCTGAGTATTCCAGCACCAACTGCATGGAAGCACCTACTTCCACTTATACAAGCACCAACTTGCATATAGAAAACTCTATGTTTTCCCAAGCACCACCCTACCACCCTGTTTTTCTAGCCACAACTAGATGGAGCTACAAATCCCAATATTCAAGCACCAACTCGAATATCAGAGGACCACAGTCCTCCCTAGCACCACCCTACCTCCATGGTTATGAATAAGTGATTGAAAAAACAAACAATATAGGTGTCTCAATTCTTACCCTTTCTTTTCTCTTCTGCAATTCTTCTCTGCTTCAAAAACTATTCTGCAATTCTGCTCTGCTTCATGCTATTCTGCTATTCTTCTCTGCTTCATGCTATTCTACTATTTTTCTTTGCTTCATGCTATTCTTCTATTCTGCTCTTGCTTCTGTCTGTTCAACAACTGTTACTCATCTCTGAGTTTTATCTCAAGCTCTGCAACCTTTAATTTTACTCTTCTTATAGTTCATCACATTTTTTCGGTTAGAGCAGCCAACCTTACACAATCGCTTCATATCTCCTTTTATTCACACAGGCCTCATCAGTTACACCTCGAATCGTTTTGGGAAAAAACACCTCAGCAACTGAATCGCCAACCGATAGAGAATCATGAATCAGTTTTGCTAACTGAATCATAACTGATTAATTAACCTTGAAGTGTAATAGTATCCCTCCGATCATATTCAAATTCTCCTACACTGTTGGATTAAATCGATAGGGTTTCACATTTATCGCATATGCTCACTAGTTGTGACCGAGTGCTAAACAGAATTTGAATTTCGTGATCTCGCATATCAGAATTCCTGTGATAAAAGATCTCGTCACTTCAAGTCATGATCGTCGAGACTCTGAGATGGAGCTTAGCACCGCTAACTTCTTCCCCTCATGTGACCACCGACAGTGACCATAGGCTACACCAAAAGGCACTTCGTATTTCATGAACTTATAAAATTCATCGAGCCTGATCAACGGTCAATATCTCCGATGATCTGACGGTCCATATCTCATCGCGATCTCACATATCGTGATTCCTGTGATGAAGGGTCTTAATGCTCCAAGTCACTATCACCGAGACTTCGAGATGGAGCTTAACACCGCTAGCTTCTTCCTCCATCTTCCACAGATGTAACCACTGGCTATGACCACAACCTTATTCAAAAATGCATTTCTCACTTTTGTGTCTCAGGTATTCTGTCGTGCCCTGATCTATCGCCATGTGCCCCTCTTAGATCAATGATCCAGATCTTATCGTGATTTCACCACTTCATGAGCCTTCTTCATGCCTGATCAATGGTCCACAATCCTTGGTGATCTAACAATCCAGATCTTTTCGTGATCTCACATATCGCGATTCCTATGATGAAGAGTCTCAATACTCCAAGTTGCGAACACCGAGATGGAACATAGAAATTAGCTCCTTCCCTTAAGCCTTCGACGATGTGACCCTGAAATATGACCACTCACCAATAAAACAAGCACTTCTCCTTTGACATTCTAGTCAGTGAAACAGTGATCTTTTGCCATGTGTCCTATGGAACCAATGGTCCATATAATATCGCAATTTCACCACGTGTCCTTCTTGAATCAACAACCAATATCTTATCGTGATGTCACATATCGTGAGTTTGAACCTCTTTCCTTTTGATTTCCTGATCTGCGAAACTCCAAAACAAAACCTTTGTCGTGCTTTGACTGTTTTCCTCCTTATGAGATTACACTGCTGATATTGCCATTATCGCTATGCTACTGATCGTGTTGATCTTCGCCATCAATGAAAAACACGCACTATCAATGACAAACACGCATACTCTGCCTCTGTCTAAAAACATGCCAACAATATCCCTCTTTGGAATTGATGGAAATCCCTTGAAAAACATGCAACTATACCACTATAACATCCTTGAAATTACCACACTTTCTTCCCCTTTGACATCAATGTCAAAGAAGAAACACTCTCCCCCTGAGATGTTGCAGTACA
Organism: Picea engelmannii; assembly: GCA_009831015.1. Classification (NCBI taxonomy): domain Eukaryota; kingdom Viridiplantae; phylum Streptophyta; class Pinopsida; order Pinales; family Pinaceae; genus Picea; species Picea engelmannii. The sequence continues at coordinate 375,252 of ML791536.1, forward strand.
TACTCCCCTTGTCAACTATGAGCAGCTTAGAAATACAACATATATTCAATAAGTACTCCCCTTGACCAGGTGAACAGATTAGACGAAATAAGTTATAACTCCCAACTTTTGACGAAGATATCCAAAAGGGGTCCTTGCTAACGGTTTAGTATAGATATCAGCTATATGTTCTATGGAAGGGATATAATTCAGCTGAACAACTCTGTTTGTGACTTGTTCTCTGAGAAAATGGTATTTTATTGGGATATGCTTAGTCTTGGAATGAAGAACAAGATTCTTGGAGACACTAATGGCACTAGTGTTATCACATTGAATTGTAATTGGATCAGTATAGTTTACCTTCAAATCTACAAGAGTTTGAATCATCCAAAAAATCTGAGTGCAGGAAGTAGCAACAACAATGTACTCTGCTTCTATAGTTGATAAGGAAATATATCCCTGCTTCTTACTAATCCATGCTACCAATGAGTCACCCAGGAAGAAGGCACCTCCACTGGTGCTTTTTCTTTCATCCACACAATTTGCCCAATCTGCATCTGAATAAGAAGTTAACTGAAATTTCTGATTTCTAGGATACCACAGAACATAAGTCATTGTTCCCTTCAAGTATTTGAATATCCTTTTGATATCTACCAAGTGACTTTGTTTAGGAACTGACTGATAACGACCTACCATTCCAACAACTTTCATTATATCAGGACGAGATGTTGTGATGTACAGAAGACTTCCTATCATAGAGCGATATGTACTCTGATCAACATCTGGTGAAATATCATATTTACTGAGCTTGCAACCAACCACCATAGGTGTGCTAATAGGAGAGGAATCCTCCATCTGAAATTTCTTCAACATCTCTTTCAAATATTTTTCTTGAGAGATAAATATTCCTACAGAACTCTGATTTACTTGTAAACCAAGAAAATATGACAGTTCTCCTATCATGGACATCTCAAATTTTGTTTGCATAGAGTTATCAAACCATTGGATAAATGATTCATTAGTACAACAAAAAACAATATCATCTACATAAACCAAAACAACTAGTAAGTTATCACCTTCAGACTTAATGTAGAGATTGTTGTCAACAATACCTTTCTTGAACCCTTTGTCTTGTAAAAATTTGTCCAGTCTATAATACCAAGCTCGTGGTGCTTGTTTCAGTCCATATAAGGCCTTCTTCAGATTTCAAACATAATTAGGATTATCTGTCAATGAAAATCCTTTAGGTTGCTCCATATATACTTCTTCCTCTATATCTCCATTAATAAACGTTGACTTAGCATCCATATGATACACTTTAAAGTTCTTATGGGATGAATATGCAAAGAACATTCTGATGGCTTCCAATCTTTCCACTGGTGCAAAAGTTTCATCAAATTCCTAACCTTCAACTTGTGCATACCCTTTATAGACCAATCTAGCTTTATTTCTAACAACTTGTCCTTTTTCATTCATTTTATTTTTGAACACCCATTTGGAACCTATTACATTCTTATCTTTAGGTCTAGGGACAAGATCCCAAGTATTGTTCTTCTCAATCTAATCAAGATCTTCATTCATTTCTCTAATCCAATCATCATGTTGGTTGGCTTCATCAAAATTTTTAGGTTCAGTCATAGATAAAAAAGAAACATGAGATTGTTCTGAGTCTTTAATCAATTTCCTTCTTGTCTGAACTCCTTTATTTATATCTCCAATTATCTGATTTTCAGGATGATTCTTTCTAACAATTCTGAGAGGTGATTTTGATTTCTGTTGATTTGTGTCAGCCTGAGCATTCATATCTTCATCTGATTTAGATTCTTCTCTTCCTGATCCTTGGACCTGTTCATATTCATCTTCAACTATATCTTCTATACTTGGTTCAACACTGTTTACATTCCTGACCGAGACTTCTTCATCAACATTTATGTCTATACAATCAACTAGTTTATGCAGCCTCTTATTGTAACATCTGTACCCTTTACTATTTGTAGCATATCCCAAGAAGATACCTTCATCAACCCTGTCATCATATTTGCCAATATTTTCATCATTGTTCTTGATATAACATTTACTACCAAAGTCCTTAAAATGTTTGATTGAAGTAGGTCTTCCAAACCATAGAAGGATTCTTGTCACTATGTGGTCTGAGATGTGCTTTGTTAAGGATATGAACAGTTGTATGAATTGCTTCTACCTAATATGTCTAAGATATGTTCCTTTCATTCATCATTGATCTTTCCATTTGTTGTACTGATCTATTCTGCCTCTCAACGACTCCATTTTGCTATGGAGTTCCTGGAATAGTGTATTCTCATTTGATCCCATGATTATCACATAACTATTTGAAGTTCCATGAACTAAATTATCCTCCTCTATCAGACCTTACTGCCTTCAATCGTTTTCCTGTTTGATTCTCAGTCAGAGCCTTAAACACTTTGAAATTTTCAAATGCTTCAATTTTTTCCTTCAAAAAGGCAACCCACGTTAGTCTATAATAATCATCAATAATCAACATAAAATAGTTTTCTTTTCCTGTACCTTCTTTTCTTGATGGTCCACATAAATCCATATGTACTAGATAGAGAGTTTTTTCTATTGAAGGAAAGTTTTTAGATTTGAACTGAGTGCGAGTAAGCTTTCCTATCTAGCAAGGTTTACAAACAGAGTCGTATGGCTTTGATATCTTCTAAAGATCTTTTACTGCCCCATTGTGTAACAACCCTCCTAATTAAGGACAACTACTCTATCAACCGGTGCAAAATTTTTGTTTGTTAAAGTGTGTGCGCGCGTGTAGAAGAAACAACCCCCTCGACTCTACGTCAACACTCGAACCAATGGGACGCAAGTAAGATGAACACAATCAAGACGACCCGACATATCATAGTGACAACAAGAAACAAACACCCCTGGACATGAGGCGGGCAACTAGCAGCTGTAAGTAGATAAAGACCTCAGGGGTTAGGCACAGTAATGTCACAGAATGAAGGAATCCAACAGTAGAGTCGCAGTAGTGGAAATGTGCCTTTAAACATCCCGAGACTACTGATACAACTCAGAGTGTGTCGCAAGAGTGGAACTGTGCCTTTAAACAGCCCGAGACTCTTGATATGGCACCGTATTCCTTCCACAGGATTTACACACAGACAAAAATACTAATCTACAAGGGGTGTCTATATCCCACCCGACACGAACAGACTACGCAATACAATACCACCAAGTACTACAATCAGGGACGATCATGACCTCTACGGGAGACGCGAGTCAAGAGGAATCAATTCGACCAACCACCATTGGGAACCCAAAGACATCAATCAAGACCAATTGCTACAGTAATTATCATTAACCGACGAATACTTTATCAAGGTAAAAAGCCTAAAATCTCAACCCCCAGTGTTTAGTTATAAGGTCAATTTGCGCTAGTTCAGGGAGAACAATAATCACAACACATTGCATTGTTTTGTTAAATTTTGCGAATCAACAACATCAACATTTAGATTTACTATCACCAACGTTACTGATCACTGTATCCATTACATTATTCATGATCGTAAAATGATAGTGACAAGGTTCCCCAAGTATCAATACCCTTACCCCGCTGTCCATATATAAAAATAACATCAAAATTAGTAACCACCTCATGTTTACAAATAATTATATGGCATCATAATTAAATGACAATATATAATATTAACAACATTTATAATGACCCAATTTAGCAATAACCGTATCTAAAAGGGACATCATCACAATATTGAAATGCCAATAAAAATAACAATAATTAAAAATGACAATATTAAGTTAACATCGTGTTCACATATAACGATGACCCTACCAACTATGTTTTTTTTTTTCTCAACGCAATACTGTTACCAGAAGTAACTTCATCCTTAACATGGCAAATTAAAACAAATGTTATTATTGCAATTTAACAAGTATTACCTTCGCAATTAACCAATATTAATATTGCAGCTTAAAACGATATTAATATTAATATTTAAAACAAGTATTAACATTTACATTCGATTTAAACACTATTAACATTTAAGCATATAACAAGTATTAAAAATAATATCTAACGTTGTCATTGCCAATAACAGGTATAATCATTGCAATTATGTGTTATCGAGGGTGCTACACCAATCTTGGCACAACCTAATCA